>LPNX010670316.1:207381-244433 GCA_001517045.1 Pseudotsuga menziesii
ACTTGGAGTTGTTCCCAAATCTAAGGCAAGAAGCAGATTGTAAGGATGCCTTGTAATCATCCTAACCATAAGAGTTGAAGCGTTGCTCAACCAAATTATCAACATCGACATCATTTTGAATAAAGAAAACATTCTTCTTACATTCAAATGAATCATGATTCTGAAATTACTTGGAGACTAAATCAACATCCTACTTGGAGTCACGAGAGAAGATCTATTTAAAACTCCAACCCTAAAAGTGCATCGACAAAAAACAAGGCTTACCTAATAAAGATAGATTATGGAGAGAAAGTGACATCAAGAACTCTTTGCTAGGATTTGAAGACAAATAATTCTTAGTGGGGAGGACTTTTAATATCCCTAACTTATATTACCCATATGTAATAAATGCAATAATAGTATATTAGTGTCAAAGATGTGCCAGCATAAAAGTTTATTGTTACTTAGTGTGATAGCCCACACCCTTTATTGAGAGGTATTACTTCTAACCTGTAATGTGTATTTATACATGCATCATTATCATTATATGAGGAAGCCACAAATTATTGATTATTAATATGAATATACACTTGTATATACAATGTTATGCATTGCGTGTGCTTCTTACTCTTCTATGGTCATTGGATATGTTGATGTTGATTTACATGAGAATTGAATTTAAATGTAATATATGATGCATCTCAACAAAAGGAATAAGTTTTCATTGTTTTAAATTCCACAATTTAGTTTTTTGCACTCTCACATCCAGCAAACTTGATTTTTGGTGACAATCTCCACATACGTGCACCTATACATGCACCTGCAATCAAGAGCCTTCGCTATCTAGAAATTTTTTTTGCCTTTTTTATGGTTTCCTCATCAGCACAGTTTTTCTTTGTCTATCGAGTAAATCTCATGGTTTCTGTGACATACCTTAAATAAATCTCTTTGAAGTTTTGTGTGGATTATACTTTACTACTATGCTTGTGTTAAAAATCTTAGGGTCATTCTTTTAGCCAACAAAGTTAGTGGTGAAAACGTAGGAACAGAGGCATATTATGTTTCCCAACAAGGTTCCAATCCCCTAGAGGTATGTGCATAGCATTGCCCTTTGTGGGTTGGATAACCTGCAAAAGTAAGTCAATTTATGATTCACAGTTTGTGGTCGAATTCCCTTGGAGAAAACCAATTAATGGTTCTCTCTTTGTGGGTTGATTCACGCTGTCAAAACAAGTCCAGAAGTAATTTTCCTATGTAAGGTAATGCACACTTCCAAGGAGAAGAAGGTCATACTTTTCAACATCCCACAGAAGTTCATTTGATGTCTTGCATCCCAATTGTTTGCATTCTCTGTGCTTGCATTTTCTACATAACCAAGCATAAAAAAATATGTTTCTCGATATTTCCCAAGTAATTTGTTCTCTAAGCACTATGTGTTTCTCTTATTCATTTTCTGGTATATTTTTCTCTAATACTATGGCTTTTCTATATGCTTGGATCATAATTAAGATGCCCTCAAGGTTTACATCTATGTTTGGTTTCATGGTTCATGGATTAAAAAAAGTGGAACCAAAATGCAACTTAGAGGTTAGGGCTCCAAGAAAGCTATTTAGATCAACACGGATTTAAGATCCTTAACAACCTCTGGGATTTCACTAGATTTTAGGATAGCATTGCAAATGTTCTTAAAGATTTCTACTTGCCATGAATTTTGAGCTTTGTTTTGCACATCAAGCTAGGGATTACAGAGAAATTCTATTGTGACAATTTGGTTTTTCTACAAGAACCAGATGGACTGCCCTACACAATGAATAATCTACACCTCACCTTTCATTCTCGGTTGCTAGTTTTTAGCAACAACCTGTTACTCAAGATCTATAAGTTCATTGAAAACTTATGTTTTTTAAAGAATATACTCATAATTGCTTGATAGCTCTAAGATAGGAAGACATGGGAGACATCCCTCGATGGTTTCAAGGATATCTGGACACCACGAATTTAAAAAATGTGCTTAATTGTCAAACAGTTCTAGGGATGTTCTGGATGTTACGGACCTCCACCACATCCCCTAGACAATACTTGTGGAAAACAGGGAGGTATGGAAGACATCCCACGATGGCTTCGATGATGTCTAGTGGTGTAGGATAATCTAGTTGCAGGCGTAGGCAAAGAAGAGCTGAAAATGAATCGTCAACAAGTAGGGCCTCGACAAGTGATTCACTGACAAAAGAGTTGACAACAGAAACAACGCCAGCAGCGAGTTTGTTGAGGAGGTCTATTAAAAGGAGTCAAGCCAACATGAAGATTGTTGACAAACACAATGTCGACAAGGGATAAACTGACAAATAATCGTTGACAAGAAAGTTACCAACAAGAGATGTATCTAGATCATCAACAAGGTGTGTCTCTGTCTTGTCAAAGTTTGAAGTTAGGTTAGGGTTTGATATGAGAAAATTAAAAAGTTTATACTTTAATACACAAATCAAAAATTAAACAGAACTAGATCCAGAACAGTATTGCTGTAATAATTCAAAACATAATCTTCATCTCTTTCAACATTAACACTCCACTGGTTATTGTGTTAAAGTTGGTCCTTGAGATACAATTCATCAAATGCAATGTACAGAGCATAACTACTAATAAGAGCAGTAGTACAATACAGACTAATGAATAACAAATAGAGAACAATAGCACTGCTGGTTAGATCTGGTTTGGATCTGCCTTGTACTCAGACATATTATGTCAGCTCTTGTCACTGTAAGGACAAGCTGTTATAGGTCATACTTTGAGAGAGAGAAAGGTTAAAGTGCTATGGGTTTAAGTCAGATATTTACAATAACAAATCCCTTTCTGCTCAGCCCCAATCACAAATAGGCACCCCAAAAGTCACAGCTTCCTCTAGCAGACTTACCTCTACTAAAGACCTATAATCTAGGGTTTAACACTGTCAAAGCTCTAGGGCACAACAGTCCATGCAAGCCCAGTCAAAAAGTGTTCAAACAGTCACGGCTTGTTAGTAGAGAATAATCACAGACATGTCCAGCAGAGAAGAGACACACAGTCATGGCCCAGCAGAGATAAAACAGTAACGGGCAGCAAGACACAGTCACGACCAAGGATTGTTACTTCTGTTGGCTCACTGAGAATCAAGCTATCCTAGGGAGACTATTGGAAAAAGGTGGCCAAACTTTCCATATACCATCTCTGCAGGCAGAAGGAAACCATATTCTAGTCACTCCATAACTATGCCTTTATATTGTAGCTATTTACTATTTAGAAATATGCCTCGTTGTCTAGTCTACCAAAGAATTATTGCCCAAAATGGTCCCCTGAGTACAGTGGGTCACTGCTTCCCCTTCACTAGATAAGAGTCTACAATCTAATGTACGCCATCTTATCTGGCTTCAGAGAGAGAAAATCCACAAGCAGTCCTGGGTGATAACATAGGCATAAATCTTCCCATGTGAAGCACTGAATTGGACCCCTGGATTGACAAACATGAGTTATCAGTTTCTTGAACAAATTGGGCCTGCTGAAGTTTTACTGTAAGCCATTGAGAAGGTTTGAACATTGGCATATGAATTTTAAAATTTAACATCAATTTTAAAACAAAAACGCCAAGTGTAAATGGGCAAGTCAAAATGTAGAAAATCATCGACGCAATATACTCAAACATAAACTAAAAGGCCGACAAAATTACATAAATTAAAAAATATAATGATATAATGGATGAAGGAAATATATACTTGTTGTAAATATAACTCTCAATCATGACTTGATAACAAATATACATTCATCTTGCCTTCTCCAACAGATAAAATAATGACTGCATGAATAGACAGCAAAATGACAATAATCAAATAAGAAAGCAAACTGTTACAGCTGAGCATATAATTCTCAAGCATGACTTAATAATAAACACACATTCCTCTTGCCTTCTCCAAGGGTTAAAATAATGAATGCTTGAATAAACAGCAAAATAAGAAAGCAGACTGCTACATACTCTTGTGCCTCTGATGCTAATCCGTTGTCGACGACCAGCTTGTACAATCCCATTTCCCCCTACAGTAACTGATATTTTCCGCAGAGTACTATGGTTGCCACACTTGGGGCAAAAAATTCTACTCACATCTGCAGTGACTCCATTACAAGCATGACATTTGAGCACCCACCTGCAAGACTATTAATTTTTTTATGTTTCCAACAATGATGCTTGAAATGAGCATCTAATATAATTTCTCTTTCCTCAGCAGACCATATGGCAGTATTATTCCAACTAATCCAAAAAAGCACTTATCTGCCTCACTATCAATTACAAATTCTACAAATGTCAACAAATACCTTGTATACTAGTGTAATGCTTAATAAACTACCTGAATAAAAGTTAAAACAAAAATTTAAGAGGTATGCGATTACGCACCGATGCAGTTGGTGTACTCGAACACCACTGGGGGTCAAAAGCCGTAGTCCCATCTGAAGAATAACATTTTGCATTGCAAAATCATTTGTTGCACATGCTACACTGGAATTTGAAAACGGCTGTATATTCCAACTTTGCTCACTTACACTATCCTCTGATGGTTGATGTGTTACATTGCTATCATCTAAACCTAAGTCTTCCATTGAACTAACAATGTCTGCTTCATTTTCTTTATAATCTAAATCTCCGCATTCAATTTCTGACTTCTCATCCCGCAACTCATCTTCATAAAGGAGTAAATTGCACACCCCATCTGCATGAAGTTCATCTGGAGTCTGGTGCTCTAGCATATCTTCTCTGCATTCAGTAGATTCTTTTTCATTTATATTTATGTTAGATACTCTATTAATGTAGTCTGTCAAATTATAACAACCGGAGTTCCCCTGACTATCAGTTTCTTCATCGCCATTATCTTCATCTCTAAAGAGGTTTTTTTCCTTACAAACCTCTTCTTTGATAGAATCACACAGCATGTCCTCTACTGCAGTTTCACTCTTGCATTGTGCCAGTTCATCAGGAGATTCTGTCGTAGTCGTTTCTTCTTCAAGCTTCTCCTCCAGGACACTCTGGTCAGACCTAACTGATGACTGGGAAAGAGCTCTCCTTCCTTGCCTTCTTAAATATCTCCTCCTGTTGCTTCTTGTGACTGCCGGTTGCCAGTCTTCAACATCTTCTTCGGGCTCCCCTTTGGAGGCATCTATTCCTTCGGCAACATTCAATTTACCATCAATCTTAACTTCACGCATTCGACGCATGTGTCTCCTCGGCCGCATCATATTCACTCCCTCGTTTGACACATCCTGCGCCACTGCACTAAGGCCACTATGCTCCAACTGGCTTACATCAACGGGTCCAGTCTGATCATTTCCTGAATTACCAGGATCGGAGACATCCAATGTCAAAGTTTTCGATCCTAGAATGTGTGACCTTGTGTTTTTGCCATTCGAATTAGTGGCACCCTTGCTTGCCTGTTCTAAGGCATCCCATTCATCTAAATTCGGCACATTGGAACCCCAGCCAGGAAGATCTTTCTCAGGCAGCCTTCTAACTCTCAATACATGCAGAGGAGGAGGTTGAGTTCTCAGGTGGGCCGTGCCGTGAGCTTGAGCCTCTAGGGTATATGTTAACGCTAAAAGTTTAAGATCAACATCTGAGAGAGATTGCAAATCACCAGTGGCTCTGGCGAAACTGATAACTGCCAACACACAATTACCATAAAATTAAAAACCTTTTTCCCAAATCGTCGCACTGAAAATAAAATAATGCAGTAATTTCAGATCAAATTTATGAAACAGAATGCAAATCATTTATGCGCATGGGAAAGACCATAGAAGATGTAGAATAGGGTTAATACTTACCTTTTTTAAGGGATTCTTCAGAGGGCTCCATGGGGTGCAGAGGAAATGGCATAAAGGCCATCCTGTGACGAGAGACGGGATCTTTAATTTCGCTTAAAACCTCATTTACAGAGACTACTTTCTCTGCGCAGCGCATCAATTTTTCTCCCCCATCGATCAAAGCACTGGAATCAACCACAATCACGCTGATCCCCTGGCTGGATTTGAAGGACTCTGTTACTTGCTTAGCCATGGGCAAGCTCTGCTCTTTTGGCGCTGGGTCCTTTTTCGCTATCTCCGTCCACAAAGAGGGACGAGATGATACTTCAGCAGCCATGGCTGCTGTTGATGAAGATTATTATGCTCCTGGTGCAAAATAATTACAGTGATTTTGCCGTCTGCCTTCTAAGACCCTATGACAAAACCCTAAATCCAATGGGATCCTCTATGAATTTTTTACTTCGGCTTGAACACCTGATTCTCAACAATGGGCTGCTGCTGACAGAGATTATTTTGTTCCTGCTGCTTAAAAATATTACAATGTCTTCGAAGTCTGCTCTTAAAGACACTTCGACAAAACCCTAAACCCAATGTGTTACTCTATAAATTTTTAATTTCGGGTCTATGTACAAAAAAATGAAAATTCTTGAAAACCTATGCACCTTTAATTAAAGGAGTAAACCTTGTAACTAATTTTGGGAATTTTGAGATTAGACCGATTTTGAATTTTCCAATATTAGTCATGGAAATGTTTGGCTGGATTATAACTTTTTATTGGGTTAATGTTTTTATTATTCAAAATTCATTTCTTATTACAAAATGATTTAATGTTATTAAATAGAGTAGTTTTAATAGGCGATGTTTTTGTTACCATTTTTTATTTTTGGCTAGTTTTTTTAATTGAATTTGGCAATAAATTTAGTTAAAATTTGCATAATTTGGGTGGCTTGGGGTTTATGAGAGTGTTGAATTTATTTTTAAATTTAAAAAAACAATTTAAGTTATAGAAAAAATCAAATTTATAGAAAAAAAATTGTTGGATTCATGCAAAGAAAAATCCTAAAAAAATTGGGGGGCCAGAAAAATAATCCATATCATTGCTTCTTTATATTACTCATTGATTTTGTCATTAATATGGTCTATGGGGCATGATATCAAACCAGCATAGATCTAAATCCTAGGCTCTATCAAACGCCGAGAGGGATCAAATCTCTCTAGGTGCAAACCTCTTATTAAATATTGCAAGGAACATATAATATTTTTTATTATTTTTTATTTTGTTAGGAACTAACATTACAACATCTCCCCATACATGGTTTGAAAACCATGTGCAAGGCCCTCCTAAAACCATGGGTTGTTTAGGAGGCCTTGCACATGGTCATAAAACCATCTGCAAGGCCCTCCTAAATATGACCATGTGCAAGGCCCTCCTAAACCATGTACAATAAAACCATGGGTTGTTTAGGAGGCCTTGTAGGTAGTTTTAAAGGGTTGTTTAGGACAAGACCAAAAAAATTGCACATAATTCAATTTTTTATTTTTAATTATTTTCTTAGGTAGAAACATTACAACATCTAGCCCATATTGCGTTGTTTTTAAGACAGACATTTTTTTTGCCGAATAATTAAATTTTTAATTTTTTATTGTTTTATTAGGTATTTGGCCGATAATTAATTTTTTTATTTTGTATTGTTTTGTTAGGCAGGAACATTACAACATCTCCACCATATTAGGTTGTTTTTGTGGGCGACATTTATTTTGGCGGATAATTAAAATTTTATCTTTTATTATTTTGTTAGTAACAAACGTTATAACATAATATCGAGAAAGGTTACAAGATCTCCCTCATACTTGGTTGTAGAGCGCATCTCGGCACAATGAAAAAGCATAGGCCTTAGTCAACCCCAAATCTCAAAATGGTTGATATATGAAAAGACATAGGCCATAGTCCACCCCAAATCTCAAATAACCAGCGTAGATCCAAATCCTAGGCTCTATCAAGCGCCGAGAGGGATCAAATCTCTTCGTAGGTATCCATTGATTTGATTCAAACCAAAAGACACATCTTTTTATTTAAGGTCCACATATAATATTTTATTATTAATATTTAATATTATTTATGGCCCACATATAATATTTTTTATTATTTTTTATTTTGTTATGAACTAACATTACAACATTTCTCCATACATGGTTTTAAAACCATATGCAAGGCCCTCCTACAACCATGGGTTGTTTAGGAGGCCTTGCACATGGTTTTAAAACCACGTGTAAGGCCTCATAAACAACCCATAGTTTTATTGTACATGGTTTAGGAGGGCCTTGCACGTGGTTTTAAAACCATGTGCAAGGCCCTCCTAAACCATGTACAATAAAACGATGGGTTGTTTAGAAAGCCTTGCACATGGTTTTAAAACCATGCACATGGTTTATGGTTTTAAAACCATGTGCAAGGCCAACATTTTTTATTATTTTGTTAAGTAAAAACATTACAACATCTCCCCCATATTGTGTTTTTTTCCTCACCCATATTTTTTTACGGATAATTAAATTTTTACTTTTTTATTGTTTTGTTAGGTAGGAAAATTACAACATCTCCCCCATATTAGGTTTTTTTTCTGGCCGACATTTATTTTGGCCTATAATTAAAAAATTATATTTTATTAATAAAAATAACGTTACGTAACGTTACAAGATCTCCCCCATACTTGGTTGTAGAGCGCCTGCGCAACTAGCACACCCACATAGTTTGTGGTTGGATCACATCCATAGGGATCAAATAGTTGAGAGATAGTTATGGAATTGAAACTATTTTTGTATTCCTCGTATTCTTCTAGTTAAACGGTTCAAGTGTGAGTTATCCATGCCTAGCTACATGTTATCACCGACATTCTTCTTGTTATCCATTTATCAAGTATCAGTTATTTTTTATATTCTTTTTTATTTTTTATCTCACATTCTTCTAATTTTCTGCCATGAATTGTTGGTTATCCATTCATCAACTATGAGTTATCCCTGCATTGCTACCAGTTATCCATTCATCAGATAGCTACTAGTTATTTTTTTATATTCTTTTTTTAATACTTGTTTATTTTGAATTTTGAACAAACTGACAATTAAAACATAAATAATCAGCAATTGTAATACTGAACTTTACCGTAAAGGAAATAAATCTTGCTTATATAACAGAGGAATTATATTAAAATCAACTTCTTTCATTTATTTGTCACGTGCTTCCTCCAAAATTTGCAAAGACGTTGCGTCTCTCTGGTCACTGAGTTCATGCATGTTGAGGCTTATCATGTATGCAGAACATTGGTGAACTAGTTGGATTTCATCGGGAAATAGCCTCAGACAACAATTGTGAAGACAAGGCAAGCAAGTTGCAATTGATACCAGAAGGTGGAATTTATGAAAATTGAATTGTATAGAGTGGATTCACCTAAGCATTTAAAAAAATTTAATGGAGATTAGTAGATATTTGTTAGTAAAATTTTATTTTATTTTTTAACTATAAAAACTCTAACTTTAAATCTTAAAGCTACTATGGATGAAGTCTGAAGATCAATAGCCATACTAAAGGTAGGAGTCCATAATTTGTGCCGATGCCCAGAAGAATTTTTCGATAGTACCGAGTTCTCGAATATCCTCATTCGACAAAGAAATTGTGATCTCATCAGGATCATTTATGCATTTCAATTCAAGGGTTATTACAAAAGATACGAAGGTTTATTGCACAGGAAGAAACAGTAGGGTTCTAAGTGCTAACTTCTGTTTACCTTAATAAAAAATATACAAGATCATATTTTTCGCCTGGAATATCTGACAGAAAACTCTGAAACTTTTTCATTACCTGATTGTTTGCCACCATGAATGGACTAGATGGTCTTCTGGCGCTAACATCTCCACCACTGCCCATATGACAGAAGATCATTTTATTACAGAATCCTGTATAAATGCTTTTCCTAAGTAGAAAACAAATTTTCATCATCTTCTATGTTGATGTATTTGTAACTTCGGAATGTATTCACTTATATTGTACCCCGATGTTCCTATCGGGAGAATCATTTGTATTTCACTGTACCCCGATGTTCCTATCGGGAGAGTCATTAATATAATAAAGTCATGTAAAGTCAATGAGGTTAACCCTCCGTTGTAAGTCGGGGCAATAGTCCCTACAATTGAGTTGAGGTTAACCCTCCTTGTTGATCAAGGGGGGCAAAGTCCCCACAGTTGAGGGACACTAGGGTTATTAGACTCTCCTAGAGATGTCGGCCCTGGTAAGTAATTGTCAAGTCAGAAACTAGTATAAATAGAGAGTGAGACTCTCTATTTGACACACACACTCACTCAACCGAGACGCTTGAGTGAGAGAGGAAGTGCTCACACAAGTGAGAGAGAGAACAACTATTGGAGATCATCTTTTATGTCTTTGGGTTTTACTGCTACCATTGGTGCTCATTCTATCTCTGAGGAAGTTGCGGGGTTTTCTCCTTTATGGCTTCCCCGAGGAAAATCTTTGTGTCTCTTGTCTCTTGTGATTATTGATGTGCATGTTATTCTCTCATACAAGATCCTATATCATATTGCTTAAATGATAAAAATCTAACATGGTATCAGAGCTAACCTTAGAAGAAGACATCGTGCAACTGCAGAAGCTAGGGCTTCTTACTTTTTGGGTCTCTCTCCACAGATAATCAGCAAAAGGAGGCTAGGCTAACTCTCCATTGAAGGGCACATATTTCTATCGAAGCGGAATTTGATTCCTGGCATTTTCAATTTTTGACCTAGTGCTACAGCAAAATTTAGGGCTTTTCAGAGAAGAAGAAATTTTGAGTGAGCCCAGCATAGGATTTCTCTCCTCCTCAAAATTGAAATTTAGAGACCAAGGTCGAAATTTTTGGTTGGGTAAAACTCCAGGAAAGTCAAACCCTAATTTGACCCCAGACTAAAAAACCCTATTTGAAGATAGTCATTTACACAGAAGTTAATTGTAAGTCGAAGAAAGTTGTGTTGCACGAATTTGAAATTCGACGTTTTGACCCCTTCTCTGGGATCATCATCAGGAGACATACGAAGCTTTGAAAGTTTTTAAGGGAGATGATGATCCCAGAGAAGGGGTCGAAACGTCTCCCGATGATGATCCCAGAGAAGGGGTCGAAACGTTGAATTTCAAATTCGTGCAACACAGCTTTCTTCGACTTAGAAAACCCTAATTTACTAAAACTGGTAGTTTTGGTACATTCGCTATATCTCAATATTAGAGAAGGTTCAGAAGCCAAAATGTTTACAGGATGAAGAAATATTCATGATGAACAATGTGTAAAATTTTTTGCCTTAGATTTGCTATATTCTAGGAGATATGATTTCTCCAAATTAGGGTTCTAGCCTCTCCTGTGATTCATCCCTAAACAGGACACCTAGGGAGAATTGCTATATCTCGAGATACAAATGTCCAAATTAAATTTCTCAAGATGTTCCAAAAAGGGAACAGACTGTACTTTATGTGGTAAAAGTTTCAGATCCTGAATATGAACCAGTGACACGTGGAATTCCGTACAATCTCGCTCTTTTGAACAGTCCTGAAATAAGTCACCTTGAGAAAATGCACATAATTCCCAATTGGTGAAACCAATTCTTCTCAAACCTGCGGTGTTGGAAAGAGGATAGACGATGCTACCTCAATGCGAAGTTTCAGACATAGAGGAGCAGTATTTTCAGAGATACTATATAAACAATACCAGGCATTTCTGTAGAAGAAATTGGAAAACTAGGGCTTCCTGTTCCAGGAGCTTCCCTCCACTGTTTTCAAAAAAAAAAAAAAAAAAAAGATATGCATATCTTTCTAATTGGATAGAAAGATATGCCTCTTCAGAAAGATCACCTTGAAGAGGCATATCTTTCTATCCAATTAGAAGTTTGAAATTCCAAGTTTTGGAGATTAGGGTTTCTATAACAAACCCTAGATCAACTAGATCTGGAACTGGGACGGACACCTCAAATCGGTAAGATCCAATCTTTTACTATTTACATTTGAAGTTCTCATTTCAAAATGACTAATCACACCAACTTGATGATAAGCTTGGTGAAGCTGAAAAATTCAAAGCATGGAAGTATAGGATCTCCCTTAAGAAAATGAATTGGACACCCACATAAGTGGAGAGATTCCAGTTCCAGAGGGAGATGAGGCTAAAAGCCTTACACAAGAAGAACTTGGTCAAGGCTAAGAGGATTACTGTTGATTCTATCAAGGATCACCTTATACCACAAGTGTCTTCCCTAAAGACACCCAAAGAGATGTTTGATTCCTTGACCAAGCTATTTGAAGGGAAGAATATAAACTGAGAGAAGTATCAAACCTCCATGATCCTTGAAGAAATTGGCTTGGATCAGTATTTTAGTAAGGAAGGTATAGGAGACAGAGGGAGATGAGGCTAAGACTAGAGCCAAGAGAATCATTGAAGATTCTAATGAAGATCGTCTCATCCCTAATGTGTCATCCTTGAAGACACCAAAACGAAGTGTTCGATGTTATCGAAGAAGAATAAGACATTGTGAATGGCCTCCCAGGATCATGGGATTCATTCATTTGAGGAATGTGTGCCATAAGAAAGTGATTACCTTCGGTAGACTCTGGGAAGAGTGCACATAAGAAGAAGCTCAACTCATGATAAGAAAAGAGAAGATGATGAAGCTGAAGACTCAAGAAGGAGTCTACCCACGAAACAAATAAAGATAAGTATTCAATTGTCATTTTCATAATTTTGTTTTGCTATGCATTTGTTTATATTCAGTTGATATGTTGTGCATGATAGAATGGTTGCATTAATGACAGTATACTACTAATATGCATGCAATGGGTAAGTAGCCCATGGTGCTATACAACTCTCCATTGCTACTTATCTAGAATGAAACCTCTTTGCTGACATATTTGATTAGTGCACAATCTCAATGATGTCTTAGTAGAGATGGAATGCATCTAGAAAGTTTCTGTGATATATGGATGAATGTTGTATTGGCTAAAATAGTTGCATGATTATATCTTTATGCATAAGATTTTTCATTGTGAATATGCCTTATGAAATGCTTCTAATCATACAACTGGTGCAATTGACTTGTAGGAAAGATCACGTACAATCGCCTACAAGAAATTAAAGAAGGATGAGACTCGTTCTAAAGAACAAGTGATGACAGTTCAAGAAATAATCCAAAATGAAGAATAGTATGACGAGACTTCAAGAGGCCTCAGACACAATGCAGTTATGTAACACTGTTGAGCGACATCATTTATGCAGAACCTTCCAGCTATGAAGAAGAAGCCAAGAAGAAAGGGAAGGAGAGTATCAGTTCAAGAAGAATGATGTCTAGGATGCGATATCGAGACCTAAAGGGAAGTCCACGGTGGATCTGCAAGATCTAGCATGGAGTAGATGGAAACATCGTGGGATACAAGGCAAGATTCATAGCACGAGGCTTCTCACAGAAAGAAGGCATATACTACGAAGAGACATCTGCATCTAGTGGGAGTTGAGGACATGACATGCAGACTCATGTGTGAAAATTAAAGAAGGCCTTGTATGAGCTCAGAAGATACCCATGGGACAACACATACATGAGGAGCTTGAAGATCACCTAGAGTGATGAATATCTTAACCTTTGTTACAAGGTTGAAGATGAAAGCCTATAGAGGATGACAAGCTCACAGATGGGTGCGAGAAGAACTCTTGAAAAGGTTAAAGATAGAGGATCTTGGTATCTAGTGACCCTAGATGGATACATAGAATATTAGCGGCAGAGAAAGCTACTTGTCACTCCAGGACAGAATGTTTCAATACATAGAGTACGAAAGGCAGAGGGAGAATGATGCTCCACTTCAAAGGTAGTGACTACAGAAGATCCTGAGGTTCGACATGGTATGACAACTTACTGATGGCTCTAGGCTTTACTGAGAGTAAAGCAGATTCCAACATTTACTTCAAGGTTGAAGACCAGTGATGCTCCTATTATATGTCGATGAATTATTCCTGACAGAAAAGAGGACCTCATTAAAGTTGCAAGAAGGAGACTTGCTACCGAGTTCGAGATGAAGGACTTGGATATGATGCACGACTTTCCAGGCATGGAGGTGTGGCAGAATGTAGATGGAATCTCCCTAGGACAAGGGAAGTATGCAATAGAGATCCTGAAGAGGTTCGGGATGATGGACTGCAAGGCCATGACCACACCTGTGGCATCGAACCTGAAGCTATTGAGTAATGCTTCATCAGAGTCGGTTGATGCTACGATGTATCGTCAAATGATTGGGTCCTTGATGTACATGACGAATACAAGACCGAATATTTGCTTTGCTGTGAACACATTGAGCTAGTCCCTGACAGATCCGAGATATGTTCACCTGATGGCTGCAAAGCATATTCGGAGGTACCTAAAGGGTACAGTTGATTATGGGCTCAAGTATGAAGCGAATTAGAAGATTAACTTGGAGGGCTATGTGGATTCAGATTGGGCAAGTAGTGCCAGTGATAGGAAGAGCACTTCGGGGTGCTCTTTAGTATGGGATCAAGTGTGATCTCTTGGTTTAGCAGGAAGCAATCCTGTGTGGCACTGAGTACAGCCGAAGCAGAATATGTCGCAGCTAGTTCAGTTAGTTGTGAGGCAGTGTGGCTGAGGAAGCTACTATCTGATTTGTTTGATCTCCAGTTGGATGCTACTTGTATATATTGCGACAACCAGAGTTGTGGGAAGTTGTCCAAGAACCTGGTGTTCCATGACAAGTTGAAGCATATCAAGATCAAATATCACTTTATCAGGGATATGGTGCATAGAGAAGTAGTGAAGCTCCAGTATGTTGCGACGGACGAGCATATAGCTTATGTGTTGACCAAGCCATTAGCTAGAGTGAAGTTTGAGTACTTCAGGGAGAAGCTTGGTGTTCTCCAGATTGAGGTTCCTTCCAAGGGGAAGTGATGAGTCCGAGAGCCTTTCTGACATGGTAGGATTGGTTCCTTCCATGGGCAGATGTAAGTGCAGAGCCTTTCTGACATGGTAGGATTGGTTGCTTCCATGGGCAGATATAAGTGCAGAGCCTTTCTGACACGGTAGGATTAGTTCCTTCCATGGTCAGATATAAATGTTGAGCCTTTCTAGCATGGATGCGGGATGTGTTCCCCACATGGCTAGATATAAGTGCTGAACCTTTCTATCATGGATGCAGGATGTGTTCCCCACATGGCTAGATATAAGTGTTGAGCCTTTCCGACATGGTTCTTGGATGTGTTCCTCCCATTGTTGGATATAAGTGTAGAGCCTTTCCAACATGGTTCTTGGATGTGTTCCTCCCATGGTCGGATATAAGTGCTGAGCCTTTTCGACATGGTTCTTGGATGTGTTCCTCCCATGGTCAGATGTAAGTGCTGGGCCATTCTGACATGGTGGCAGGTTGGGCCTCCCATGGTCAGATGTGAGTGTTGTGCCTTTCTGACATGGTGGTGGATGTGTTCCTCCCATGGTCAGATGTGAGTGATGGGCATGCCTTTCTGACATGGTGGTGAATGTGTTCCTCCCATGGTCAATGTAAGTGCTAGGTGGGCCTCTCTGACATGGTTGTTGGATGTGTTTCTCCCATGGTTAGATATAAGTGCTGAAGAAGATGAAGACCTACATGGAGGCTAGGCCTACAACCAGCATGAAAAAGGGTTGGCTCTGTAGAACTTCATATGACGAGAAGAATTAAGAGATAGCACCATTTGATTGAGATAGCGGAGCAGTGATGATGATGATCCAGTGATGATCCAACTTTGATGATCCAGTGATGATCT
Source organism: Pseudotsuga menziesii (assembly GCA_001517045.1). NCBI lineage: Eukaryota > Viridiplantae > Streptophyta > Pinopsida > Pinales > Pinaceae > Pseudotsuga > Pseudotsuga menziesii. The sequence goes on from LPNX010670316.1 coordinate 222,996, forward strand.
AGCTTTGATGATGATCTAGTGATGATCCAACTTTGATGTTGATCTAGAGAAGAAGACTTGTGTTGATGAATTGTGTCAAGAGAATACCTTCCTAGTTAAGAGGGAGTGTTGATGTATTTGTAACTTCGGAATGTATTCACTTATATTGTACCCCGATGTTCCCATCGAGAGAATCATTTGCATTTCATTGTACCCCGATGTTCCTATTGGGAGAGTCATTAATATAATAAAGTCATGTAAAGTCAATGAGGTTAACCCTCCATTGTAAGTCAGGGAAATTGTCCCCACAATTGAGTTGAGGTTAACCCTTCTTGTTGATCAGGGGGGCAAAGTCCCCACAGTTGAGGGGCACTAGGGTTATTAGACTCTCCTAGAGATGTCGACCCTGGTAAGTAATTGTCAAGTCATAAAATAGTATGAATAAAGAGTGAGACTCTCTATTTGATACACACACTCACTCAACTGGGACGCTTGAGAGAGGAAATGCTCACACAAGTGAGAGAGAGAATAGATGTTGGAGATCATCTTTTCTATCTTTGGGTTTTACTGCTGCCATTCGTGCTCATTCTATCTCTGAGGAAGTTGTGGGGTTTTCTCCTTTATAGTTTCCCCGAGGAAAATCTTTATGTCTCTTGTCTCTTGTGATTATTGTTGTGCATGTTATTCTCTCAGACAAGATCCTAGATCATATTGCTTAAATGATAAAAATCTAACATTCTACTAGATACTAATCACTATCACTTTGTCCATCTTCGTTATCTTGATTGAGTTCATCTGTAGAATACTCATCATCATTATGTTCTTGTTATTGTTCATATGTATTTTCTTCCAGTGGATCATTGTAATAAGCAGTGTCTGCATTTTTATTCTGTCGTTTCTCTCGATTTTCATAAGATTCATTGATCTGTAGCTCTTCATATCTATGTTTATTCTTTCAAAATTCTTGAGATTCATCAACCTCCACAAACACATTTTGAATTTCAGAAGCAGATTTATTCCCATCATTGCTCTGACTGTCAGAAGCAGATGTATTGCCATCATTGCTTTGATCTGAATCAGAGGATGACGAATAAGGGATATCAAGATCATAATGAAACAAGGGCATATACTTCTTATGAAACTCATCTGAAATCCATGGTAATTCCTCTGAATTCTCTTGATTCAATTCATCGGACTCCACCATGACAACGTCGACTAATTCTTATCTTGTTTCTACTCTATAATATATATTTAAACAAAGTTTCTCTAATTATTATTGACAACGGTCTACAAAATCAAAGGTGATTGTTGGTGAGGAGCTCCTAATCCTGTAGCTGAAGATAAATAATGTTAAAGGAGATAAATTTACCTGTTAGTAGATTCCCTATTCGGTGGTTTTCTTGCCATAGATTTTGCTTTCATTTTCGTTGGTTTTCTTATCTTTGCAGTAGATTTTGCTTTTTATATATATTTTTTGTTCCTTATATATATTAGCTTTCAAACGAAAATACATAGCTGACATATTATTCATTTGTTACAAACGTTACAACATAACGTTACAAGATCTCCCTCATACTCGGCAATATTATTTTTGGTCGACTTAATATCGACAAACGTTACAACATAATGTTGCAAGATCTCCCCCTTATTGGGTTGTAGAGCGCCTCTCGGCACAACCAAGAAAAGCTACAAATGCATGGCATTGATTTCCATGGTGTTAGTATGATAATGGGGAGGATGTTATCACATGAGTCTAAAGACTTGCACCCTAAAGTCATCATGAAGATTGGTAAATGGTAAAAACAATTGTACAAGTAGTGTTTGACAAACCATCTCCATCTCACAACTACTATGTATATTAGGTTATTATTCATAGCACAACAACTATGGTAATGTTCAACACATACAATGTAGAGGAGGTGTATTCATGTGTAATGAAATACCACCATAAGGATTTGTCATTGTAGCAAGATAGTATGTGACCTCACATAGAGAATAACCACAACCCAAAAATGACCCATAAGGTTTAACACCAAAATGTTGACAATGTTGGCATCAAAGTGAGGGGTATAATATATGTGTGTGTGTGTGTGTGTGTGTGTGTGTGTGTGCAATATTTGTCCAAAGTATCTACATATGGAAGGCCAAGAGACAAGTGACTCAGATCCACATCAAGGAAAACTCCAAAACTATTTGGCCTTTTGCATGCATTCCAATGTACGCGGGTTTAATGGTCATATCCGCGTATATACGTAAGAATGGGTTTAAAAGTCGTGTATGGAAAATAATGAGTGTTTTTAGGGATGATCTTGGAAACATCAAAGGTACAAAATTAGTCCATGGGGTCCAAAGAGTCTGCAGAGGGACAGGGAAAGCCATAAATATGTGATCTACCATATGTGGTAAAATCAACTGTAACAGAATTGGCGACCATACTGGGGAGTTCCTAGTCATTTCCTTTGGGGGTTTTTTCGGCATTCAATGTTCTTGAATTGCTCTGATTTCTCTGTTTTTGAGTTAGGTCTGGGGGCATGTTTTCCTAGTAGTGTTTGATAGGAGTAAATTTTGTCTCAGCTTGTCTGTTTGCCTTCTTTTTTATCTCTTTTTCTTCCTATACGCGGGTTTTTCCTTCATAGTCACGTGTACATGTGGGTTTTCCTGGAATAGCCGCGTATATACGCGGATTTTCTGCAAATAGTCACGTATGCCCTGAGTTTTGCCTTTTTGGGGAAGATTAAGTGTTGCTGGGTGATTTTGGATGATTGTTGAGTCTTCTTGGATGCTTCTGGTGTCTGTATACACCTCTGTTTCTGACCAGAGATGCTTTTTAGTTTAAATTTTTTAGAATGTTCTTATTATTTCATTTTCTATTTTTTGTTTTGGGATTAGTGCATTAGGTCTCTTTTACCTTGGTGCTTTGCTTGGGTGTTGTATGATAGTGTTTGCAGAGTCTGGGGGTTGAAGAGTCATACTTTTGCTTTTTATCTCATTTAATTCAAAAAATACAAAAACATTTGCTTTTTGCATCATTATGCATTGTTTGCATTTTGCATTTTGCATTAGGTTTGCTTGGAGAGTATTAGTCAGATTTTCATATAGGAATGATTGCATATTCATTTGAAGGAAAATTTTGCACTTCACATAGTAGCATACCCCATTTTTCATTTGACACAATGCATTTGCATTGATTGTTAGCTGTGCATTTTACTTCTTGTTGCGTCATAACATCATTAGTTGCACGACCATTTGCCCTTTTGAGTAATAAGCTAATTAAAATCAATGCATAATAAAATGAATTACACTCTTTTTTTTATAAGGTGCACCAACAAGATTAGGTTTTAGGGTCTTGGAATAGTTAATTGTGAGTAAATTCTCCAAGACCACTAAACGAAACAGTTATGTGTCTGTACAGGTGAGAGTGTGAAATTATTTTATATAATTAGTGTTTCTCAGGATCCTCCTCTTACAAGGGAGTTAAGCACGAGGCAGTGTGAGCGGTTATTGATTGGGATGACCCCTGGTCATAACTGAGTAGCACCGGAGATATTTCCAGGATTGTATTCATATCTGGGGGCTCTTTCGAGAGTTTCGGGCTTTGCTACCCTGCCCATACGGTCAATCTCGCCTGCGACTATCCGCTTGAGCATTGATTATATTGAGGTGACCTTAGTTTCCTTACCTAGGTTATCGAGGGGGTACTTCGCATAGGTTATTCTGCAAGTGTCCTGGCTAGGCAGGGGTCAGATAGCACAGTCGCTATATGCGTTGAAGCTGAGGGCCACTATAATTGGTTACGAACCTCTGCTTGTTGTGTATGGGAGTCTCAAGCCTCTCCTAGGTGAGACATACCTGCTTCATTCGGGAGCTCACATATCCTACCCTTGTTTGCTTGCGATTTGGCTTTACATTTTATAGGTGTATGCTCTGTGCACGCTAGTTTGCCTAAGGTTTGCATAATTAGATCGAGTCTTTTCATTTTTTTAGTCATTATGGATTTGAGCGTGACACTTCGCCATTCTCGTCATTTAGCAAGACTTCCACCTTCCACGTCTCCTCCTCCTTTGGGAGAGAGAAACAGACAGTCCGGGTGGACTACTTCTCACTTTGATTCATACACGATGGGAGATCACGAGGATGATATTGTTGAGATGTCCTCTCCACCTCATGAGGTTGGGGATGAAGATCCTACTCCCGTATATGATCCTTCACTGGAAATACCCTCACCTTGTGGTTATGATCCCTTATTCATAGGTCGTCGGTATTGGTTTCTAGGCGACGAGACTCACTATGAACCCACAAGCACTAGTCATGTTTGTTATGGCATGTATGATATCCCTGCACCCAATCCGACACATCATGTTGAGTCAGACGTTGAACCTAGCACTACGCCTAGGGGCACTCCTATTCCTTTCCATGCGGAGAGATTTGGGAGCACTAGTCACATTGCACCTTCCATCCCCGTGGTAGAAGCAACCTCACATGTTCATCCTAGACCTAGTGTTAGTAATCAGATGTGGATACCAGAACCGAAACAAGTGACCATAGGGAACACCACTTACATCCCTTCACATGTCCCTTCATCCTCGAACCCTACTCCTTCGAATGCATTTTTGACAACCCTTCCCCCCCCCTCATTCACGTGGTCCTTCGATCTAGAATATTGCTACTAGCCATGTTCGTACTACGACTGCTTGCATGGTAGTATCTCAGATTAAAGTACCTCCTATTGTGTCGGGTGGTCATATCCTTGTTTCTGGATTGTCTCATGGTCCATCGCAAGGAGTTCCCCATATCCCTGACTATAGACAGTCTCGTGGGACATCCCATGGGACACCTTATGGAGCTTCTCATGGACAATCTTATGGACCGCAGTATGGACAGAACTATCAACCCTATGGGTGCGAGTATCAACAACCTGCTTACTCTTCCAATTATGGCTTTCTAGCACCGTATAATCAAGGTACACCACATCATAATGCTTCCATGCAGCCCTATACGGGTCAAACAGGAGGAGGTTATTATGGCCAAGGCCACGATATTTATAGCAATCAGCCTTACATGAAACAGAATTATCAGGGAGCGTGGCATAGATCGGCTCAACCTAGGCTCCCTTTCCTTGCAATGTTGAACTTACCTGACTTATCGAGACTCATGAACGATCCGGTATCTCATGACCCGGCCTGGCCATCCATCCCTAACAAGCTTCCTTCAGACATTCCCAAGTTCGAGGGCAAAGCTGGAGAAGATCCTAGTGAGCATGTCACTATGTTTCACCTTTGGTGCTCTTCCAATTCCTTACACGAGGATTCAATCCGTTTGAGGCTATTTCAACGCACCCTCACTGGGCCTGCAGGGAAATGGTATATATAGTTACCAAGGGGGGCATACGCTTTATTTGATGACCTTGCCATGACTTTCCTCAATCACTTTCAGCTACCCGTACGTTACGACGTTGGTACCGAGCTCTTGTCGACATTTCAGCAAGACAAAGCCACGCATATCTCGGATCATATTCAAGAGTGGCGTAGACGGAAGCGGTTGATTAAAGCCTTTATACCACGGGAATTTCTCCTTGAGTGATTCCTCAAGTCGTTGTTACCTTACATCGTGAAGGATGCTTCTACATCCGGAGTCCAAAACGAGGAATAAGCAATATTTAGGGCACAAGAGTTGGATTTGATTTACGCTCAATCCAGACTTTTGTATGAGATTGTACCTAATGCTCCACGATCTAGTTTCGATCCTAAGATCAAGCCCGAAACACATGCCGATGGCATTGTGGGTTGTACAAGTGCCAAACTTGTGCATTCGATTGTGAAACAAGTGAGCCAATTGTCAATTAATCAATCTGCGTCGGGACAAGCCACGACTTCGTCTCAACCTACCCAAACGATGAGTGTACTTTCCGTGCAATCGTCGGACCAGAAGGGCAACGAGTAGCCTGGAAGGAATAAGAAAAAAGGGGAGGAATTGAAGAGCAATAAAACTATAGTCCATTGTTGCCGTAGCTTATACTTGAGTCTGCATCCCTTTGTCCCTTGGAGCACTTTGTGTTCTTCCCAAGCTTTCCTTTGCTTGTGAGCTTGCTATCGAGAGATGGAGGATTGAGGTGGTGGAGGCCTAGGTGGAGGACTCAGTTTCTCCAGTTCACAGACGTGCCGACAGAGGTTGTCATTCTTATAATCTCTAATTTATATTAATAGAAATATCTTTTCCTGTCCAATGATGTGCATTTAAATGAATATTGAATCCATGGATTCTTTTAATTGCTTATACATTATTGATTATATATGCTAGAGTAGGTATAACACCATTATATATCATGCTTGTCTTATTTGTTGATTGTTGAGAGAGCAAATTGTTAACACAAGCGGGATTGGAAAAGCTCAACGGGGATCTACATCAACCATCCGGAATAAGGTATATTTCAAGATCCTTTAGTGTTAGATGTTTTATTTCTCTTACATATTGGGAAGGGATTGATTTCTATGGTTACGCTGTCTGTTGTGGTACCCCAAGCCATAGGAAGTTTTCTTCGGTGAGAAGATCCTAGTGAGATGCCTCGAGGTTCATAGCACAATGCCCAACCGTGCTAACTAATCCTTTACCCAACAATCAAAATATGAACTCGAGGACCATTGATCCTCATTGTGCATCGGGTGGAGATCAAAATTCGTCGAAAGCCAATAGTGGTCATGGTTGCGTTAACATGTTGCGTGCTACTAAGGTTGTGACTCGTGCGAAGGATTATGGTTTGTCACAACCAGACCTTGGAAAGGAACCCGCTCCACTCGAGAGCCCCTTGTGTATCGAAAAACCTATGGATAAACCTGAAATTGTACCTCGCATTCCTAAGAGAGTCCTAAAGCGTTCAGGGCACAATCCTAATGCCTAAGCCGCCCAGAACTATTCCGTTGTCGAGGATTTGGGCTAAAATCCTTGTGCGATGTCCATGCTTGAAGTACTCCAGACTTGTCCTCCGCAGAGGAGAGCCTTGCTTTCTGCTCTTGGGGTTGATGATGATAACTCTTCTTCCGTTATCAAATTTGAAACCATGGGAATACAGCCTCGCTTGCCTTACTACGTGTCTCTTTTGATTCATGTAGAATGTCTTAATATGACCATTAAACACATTGTGATTGACAAAGGCGCTGCTGCTTCTGTGATGTCTTTGTCATGTTGGAAGGGTTTGGGTTCTCCCGAGTTGTCTCAATCCGCTACTATGTTGACAACTTTTGATGGTAGATCATTTCGGCAACACAAGATTCTTCCTTCTCTTAAGGTCCAATTGGGAGGGAAGACCGTCGCGATCGAGGTCGAGGTGGTTGATGTGCCCCTTGACTACAATATTTTGCTAGGTCGGAATTGGATGTATAGTATGCAAGCCATTGCCTCTTCTCTCTTTCGAGTGGTATGCTTTCCATTTAATGGGAATATCGTTACGATTGATTAGACATCATTCCGTAATCCAAGTGTTAATGCATCATCGGGAACTTCTATCCCGATTATCGATCATTCTCAGCCACCAACTGGGAGTGTGGGTGTGGGTATGTATCTCTCTCTTATGGGAACCTTTAGCTATCCTGCGCCCGTTCTTATGATCGGATCTAGTTTTGGTGGGACTTCATCCTTGTTAAATTTGGTGTCTTTTCGCACTACCCATATGGAATATCCTTGGATTCTTCCTTCATCGAATCCTTCGATTGGACCTATCGAAATGTATGTGTCATTGCCTACAACGATGGTAGCATATCAAGCAAAACTTTATCAAGTTGCAGAGCCTAGTCCTTCCTCTTCGCGAACGGAGGAGGAGGAGCCATATGTGCTGCCTGCATGGGCAGTTGAGTCATCTCACGCACATGATTGCCTTGATGATGTTTTTCCATCAGATGAAGCCATTATTGAGGCCATGTCCGGGGTTGAGCCACCTTGGGAAGAATTACATCATCGATCATATTTTCTTCCTGAACTCGACCGTATGGAGCGTGATGACTTTAGGGAGATTCTTAGCGAGAAGATTGGTAGTCTCGTGGTTCCATTGAGCTCTCCTGGTTAGATGGCCGATGGGAACATGGCAAATTTATCACCTACTATTCCTATCAATATTTCTCATGATCCTGGCAAAGTTGAGAACGTCTACATTGGGGTGAGTTGTTCCCTTGATGAGATCAAGGAGTATACTGAGCTATTTAAAGAGTTTCATGACATCTTTGCTTGGTCATATGAGGAAATTCCAGGTATTGACCCTCATATTGTCGAACATGAGATTAAGATCTATCTCGATGCGAAGTCGGTTCGACAATGTTTGCGTGTGGTGAATCCTAGAAAAGCACCCGCCATTAAGGCAGAGATAGAGAAACTGTTGAAAGCTGGTTTTATCTATCCCATTCCCTTGACAGAGTGGGTTTCAAATCCCGTTCCAGTTGATAAGAAGCAGGGAGCGATCCGTATATGCACTGATTTCCATGATTTAAATCGTGCTTGTCCTACTGATAATTTTCCCACACCATTTATTGATCATATTTTGGATGAGTGTGCGAGAAGCGAGGTATTCTCCTTCATGGACAATTTTTCCGGATATAATCAGATTCAGATCAAACCCGAGGATCAACATAAGACTACATTTATTTGTCCTTGGGGTACTTTTGCATATCGGAATATGCCCTTCGTCCTTAAAAACACAGGAGCTACATTTCAGCGGGCTATGAACTTAATTTTTCATCATCTCAAAATGATTATCTAAGTGTATTTGGATGACCTTGCTGCTCATTCTCGTTTGAGAGTGTGTCATCCATACCATTTGAGCTTAGTATTCGAAAGATGTTGTCATTACCAGGTTCGTTTAAATCCTCATAAGTGCATCTTTTGCGTGACTGTTGGTCGCTTGCTAGGGTTCATCCTATCCAGGGAGGGTATAAGAGTTGATCCCTTAAAGGTTGAGGCAATACTTCAATTGTCTACCCCACGTAATATTAGACATATTCAGTGTTTCCAAGGCATGGCAAATTTCTTGCGAAGATTCGTAGTTAATTGTGCCAACTTGACTAAAGGATTTATGTTTATTTTAAATAAGGACACCCCTTTTTGCTGGGATGAGCGAGCCCAGGAGTCCTTTGATGCTCTTAAGCAAGCCTTAGCATCAACCCCCGTGCTTAGTCCACCTGACTATAGCCATGATTTCTTGATTTATGTGGCCGCGTCCATGGAGACGGTTGGTTTGGTTTTGGTTCAGGAGGATGAGGAGCTCCACGAGCATGTCATATATTATTTGAGCTGAAACCTTATTGATGTGGAAATCCGTTATTCCCATGTGGAGAATCTTGCCTTGGCCACCGTTCATGCGGTTCAGAGATTGAGACATTATATTCTCCTTCGTCGAACCTTGGTTGTAGCTCATATCAATCCATTTCAGTTCGTCTTCATTAGAAAGATGATTGGGGGAAAATACAATAAATGGATTATTATTTTGCAAGAGTTCGATCTCGAATTCATTTTGGCGAAATCGAAGAAATCGTTGATCTTTGCGGAGCTCATATCTAATTTTCCAAGTTTGGAGGAGGAAGAGGTTTATGAGGATACATTTGTCGATGAGCATATTTTCCCTATGTCAACTTTGGACCCGTGGTACAGGGATATCATTGTATATTTGCAAACGTTGAAGGTCCCTACACTCTTTTCATGGGATCAACGACGATGATTACGTCATGTAGCTAAGAACTACCTTATAGTAGATAAAACTTTGTACTGTGATGGGGTAGATTCCATTTTACGTCGTTGTTTAACCCATGATGAGGCTGAGGTTGTGCTGAATGATTGCCACGGAGGGGCGTGTGGTGGTCATTTATTTGGGCTTTCTACAGCCCAAAAAATATTGAGAGTGGGATATTTTTGGTCGTCGATCTTCAAAGATTGTGTTAATGCAGTCAAGAAGTGCCACCCTTGCTAGGTGTGTGCACGCAATATGCACTCTCATCCAGCCCCATTACATCCTATTATCACCGCCGGTCCCTTCACCAAGTGGGGGCTTGATTTTAGGGATTGCAACCCAGCTTCGGCTGGGGAACATCATCACATTATAATGGCTGTCGATTATTTCATGAAATGGGCAGAGGCTATGCCCACTATTAAATCCGACGGTGAGACAGTCAGGCATTTCATTTTCAACCAAATTATTACTCGTTTCGGCATTCCGAAAGAGCTTGTCAATGACAATGGTAGGCACTTTCAGAATAAAATGATGGAAGAGTTGGCTTCAAAGTTAGGGTATAAATAGGATTACTCATCTTTTTATTACCCTCAGGCGAATGGACAGGTTGAAGCAGTGAATAAATCACTTAAGTCCATTCTCCAACGAACCATCACACAAAGTAAGACAAATTGGCATATCATGTTATATCCTGCTTTGTGGGCCTATAGTACCGTGGTTAAGACTGCCATCGGTTTCTCTCCATATCAGCTGGTGCATGGGGTGGAGTCTATCTTGCCAGTTGAATGCGAAATCCCTTCGTTGAAGTTAGCTATAGAGCTTTTACCCGACACTTCCGCATTGGAAGAACGTTTGGTCCACTTAGAGTAGCTTGATGAGCAGTGCCGAGATGCCTTAGTGGCTCTAGAAGTAAATAAGCGTCGCGTTAAGGTCCAATATGATGAGTCTGTCTGTCCGAGGAATTTTAGTGAAGGTGAATTGGTCCTTTTGTGGGATCAATCTAAAGAACCCTTGGGGGCAGGGAAGTTTAATCCCATGTGGCATGGTCCTTACATGGTCAAACATGTGTTAGAGAAAGGTGCCTATGAGCTAGTGGATTATGAAGGGATGGCCTTGGCGGAGCCTAGAAATGGGCTCTATCTTAAAAAATACTATGCATGATCTTCAGCTAGGGCTGATTGTTGTATATCACTGTATAGTTTTTGAGTTGCATAGTTAGGTTTTCTTATGGTGATCAGGTTTGTTGATTAGCTTCCGTTTCTTATGGCAGATGTGGATGGACTCTTCCGTTTACATAGGATTCACCGATGGTGCTAGCCGTCACACTCAAAACTCAGCTTCGACCGCTTGGGTGATTTATACTCCTACAGGTCAAGTATTGTCTTCAAGAGGCGTATGTTTATGGCCTTCTTCTAACAATGTTGCTGAATATAGTGTCGTTATTGAGTTATTGCGTGATGCCATTTCACATAGTGTTCTGTCTCTTGAGGTACGTCTTGATTCGCAGTTAGTGGTTTCACAGCTTAATGGCTCGTATCGTATTAGGGATCTGATATTATTACGAAGATTCTTACGTGTGAGATTGCTAGAACGACAATTTGAAAATATAACATACATTCATGTTTCAAGAATTTTTAATCAAGTTGCTGACTCATATTCTAACTATGTGTTAGAATGGCATTTGTTTCATAGACCATAAGCATATCACAAACATACATTTTTACACACATGTAAATAAATAAAATCCATCATCATAAAAAAATTTCATTAACATCCAAAATGTGACGTCATAATACATAAGTGTCATAATGTAATATCCCAAACTGATATTTTCCTATTTATGTGTATACTATAGATGACTAATAGACTTACTCCTTAATCAAATAGGAAAGCAAACCCTGAACTTTGCATGCATGCAGTTGCATGCAAATATGTGCCCTGAGATGCTATAAAATAGGAGAAATCAATGCATGTACATACCAGTATATAGATCAGCTGATGGTGAAGAGACAGGTTCCTAGCATGCAAGGATTCTACTGGAGGAATAAGGAGATACACCAAATCGTCCTCCACAGGTGAATGCGCCCTCCTCTCAAACTATATAAGCTCTAGAATAATAAATAAGCTTTTGCTGGAAGCCCGAATGATGTGCACTAGGGTTATAATACCCCTCTGATGATGATGGAAGCAGCATGCAGAAGTTTTGAACCCTGTAGGTAGGAAAACGAATTGCTTTGTCTCTAATCAAGATGACACGGTGTGACGGTGAAACCCTCTGGCTGGATGAATAATCAACCTCCCGGAAGAACTGTTGAATGTAACCTGATGATGAACTAGTGCTGAACCTGGATGATCCAACCAGATGATGAACTAGGGCATATAGATTTTGCTGCCGAAATACACCAGTTAGCTGAGCATGCGCTTAACCCCAACTTAGCTCGTCGAGCTCTCCAATTCGACTCCACAAATCAATTATCACATAAGTGACTTCTCCATTCACTTTATCTTTCTTTTATAACTCTCAACTGTGAAAACCCTAACTTTTGACATAATTAGGTCACTGTATCTTCTAATTTGCATTTTACTTGCATGCATGCGCATGGAGACTTAATTGGGTGCATGCATCATTAAATAATGCCCGGATGTCATGCATGCAGGTGGCCTTTGGCTCTAGTGGCCCTCTTCGACCCAATGGTGATATAATATTAATGCCCTAGATCTTCTATATATGGCATTAGTCTTCGACTGATTCCTTGACTGTCAGTACCCGCTCGAACCTATAGGAATCACATAGGTTAGCGGGTTGGTCCTCAATGCCTAAGCAAAAGAGGACATTACACATAATACAAAATTGGGGCTTTCGATCCACCAAAATATAATACACAGTAGTACAAAAAGAAATACTCTAAGGTCTCTAAGCCTGAGGAGGAGGAGGGGGGTTCTGATCATGGTAGCACACCACAGCTCTAGCTAGCCGTCGAAATAATCGAACCCATGCCCGTGGTACACCAACCACCTGGTGCTGCATGGCCTCATGCAAGTCCTCGACTTGAGCCATGGGTACCCTGTGGGTCAAGCGTAAGAAGTTTGTGTGAATGTTTTGGAGCGTCCGCTCTGCATCCACACCCATGATATCGTCCGCTCTTCCCCTTCGTCTATGAAGAGGGAAACCATTCGTTCCCCACGGTCCAACATCTACATATACATGACATATTGTCACTATGTGTCATCACACCAATACATGTATTTTGAGTCAATATATCAAAAAACACAAAAACAAATTTAATAATTCAAAAAACTTAAAAAGTGGGTTTGGGATTCGTTACCTATGTTGCCATATGCCACTCCTGGTGGTAGGGGCATGTCCGGATCTCCACAAAAATCTATCCCCGCATAGGGGTAGTCATCGATGAAAATGATCTGCCTCTGCCACCATGGAAAGAAGTCTGCTGGGTAGGGGTTAGCCACCCTACCTCTGCCCACTTTGCGCATAACATTTGCCCAATGTCGTTAGGCTCGATCTCGAGCTCTGTGTGGAGGAATGTCCACTCTAGGGCTTAGCCCCGGTACATGCTCAAAGAAGAATGCGCTCAGTATGCTACCGAAACCGAAGTTTCTCACCCTTACCATCTTGCAGTCACTGAGCTGCTGCTTCATGTTGCTCCACAACGCAGTGCTCCAATCATACACTATGGGTCTCATATACTCCATCGCATAGAACATCAGTGGCTGAGAGGCCTGGTGGAGTGAATCTAAGCTAACTATCCTACCAAGTGCCAATAGTATGGCCTTCAGTCCCAATACTTGGATAGAGTTTGTCGGGATTTGAATCCCAACCTTTTTCGTGTCCGAAAAGTAGTACACCGCAATGTACTCATCAATAGTCAATCCACCTCCAGGCCCGCGAGATCGAAGATTTACCACCTCTCCTCGTCGGGATAAACCGGTGATAAAGTATATGTCCTCAATTTCTATACTGAGCAACATCCCGTCAATATGAAAACTCTCAGAGTCTGGATCCTAGTAATCCACTAGCATCTGGAGGAGTCTTGGTTTGGCCCTTAGGCTACCAAGACACCAAAACTTATACAAACCACATGCACACAATGCTTGTTGGGCCATTAAGTCACCTTGCACGGCCACTTCCACATCACCATGTTCCCTCTCCCTCCATTCTAAAACCATCCTACACAAAAAATAAGAGATTTGATCATTATTTACCCTTGAAAACCTCATTCGCGGCCTCATATGCGGCTGTTAGCAAAACAACCACGTATGTACGCGGGTTTGGGCATTTTTTCCGTGTATGGCCAGCCCTATATGCGAAAAAAACCACGATACCCGCGTGGGCCGAAACACACAATTTAGGATGGCCTAGAAAATTAAATGGACAATGTAAACTTAAAAAAATTGCATGAAATAGGAAGAGGAAGACATGAGGAGTTACCTGGATCAAACGGTGTCGAATTTCGCCGGACGATGCTCCCGCAGTTTGAGTTGGAAGTTTTGAGCTCAAATGGGTAAAAATTTCAAATGATATGGAATTTTTAAATTTTTTACTATTTATAGAATTTTTTTGAAAATTTTTACCCACTTTCTATAGTTTTGACTGTTTCTGACCATTTTGGACCGTTTTGAACTAATTTGATGATGTAGGAGTCCGTTTTGAGTGCAGTTTGACTGTGGTTTTGACCCCTTCGTGCCGATTTTAGGTATTATGTCTAAACTGGCATATAGGTTAGGTTTCACATCCGTTTGCACTTTGCATGACCTTATGACCATTTCATTATAACCTTAGGTATGAACCCATTCTATCTTGTCACGAAACCTCCTTGTTGCTTTTAGAAGTGACATGATGTGAATGGTAGAGCTTGACCATACATGGGTACCCTAGTTAGCTCCTGTTTTGCATTTGGTGCCCATGCCGACATTTTTCCTTTAGGGTGGGGGAGTCCTTTGTATAGTATCGCAATGACTTTGCGCAAGAGCTTCATACTCCTCTTGATATTTTTGCTGGCCTTTTCCCCAGGACTCCCTTATGTCAAGTTGTAATTGCATTATCATGATTTTTTCCTGCCTTATTGAGCCTTATGCCGGCTTCCCTAACTTTGCTTATCAGCCATATAGCCCGAGCTTGTCTCATGTCTGGCCAAGCAGAGCCATTTTATATATCTTTTGCAGCTTGATTCCCTATTTTTTCCGGGAGGGGACTTCCCCCAAGTGTCATTATCCTACACATGTTTCCTTGCATTGAGCATAGGTATGTTCCGCTACTTGGAACTAGTTTGTTTGCCCCTTGACACTCGTCTCCTCCTAGTCTGTAACTATAAAGCACTTTTATTCTTTTTCAAGCTTTTCAAAATATTTGAAAAAGTCCAAAAAAAATAAAAAAAAAAACCAAAAAGCTGGGCAAGAAAAGATGTTATCTTTGGCAACAGTCGAGTCATGTCGCCTTTGAACAGAGCAATGTATATGAAATCCATTGGTTGGGTTAATAGTTTGACTTTAGGATATGTACTCATTTCTCTGAGTTTATCTCCATTGACTGGTTAAGCTTCCAGTCCCTATGGAGCCTCTGTCAATGCCTCCTGTGTCGCAGAGATGTCCCAGTTTTTGTATATCAAGTCTATGCTGCCTACATTCAGTCACCATTCACCTGTATGCTCTTGTTCGAAGGAAGTTGAAGCTTGAGTTGGCCATTCCTCAGTTTTCTTGACTTTGCATGTCAGCCATTCCTGGTACTATTACTGGTTCGTGCACATTATGATCGAGTCCTTCCACATTATACAGCTTTGCTGAGTACCTCATGCTGGATGATGGCAGATGCCTTAATTCCCTCCTTCTATCGGATTTCATCCCATCGACTTCAGATCATTTATTCTGGGATAGGAGTCTAGAGTCATTTTGAGTGCCTTGAGACTTGCAGTCATCAGTGGCAAGTTCTCTCGCCATCGACAGCTTTGGGAATACATCAATGTCCACTGATCGATGGATTCTTTCAAGTGTTCGACCTCAACACATTTATTCACACTTGTTAGATTGCACTCTAGTACCTTGATTCCCATTTTCATTATCGGTGGGTGATCTCGCGTCTGTTAATTGTATACATCAATAACTGGTAATCAGACGATGGACTACTATGTTCGACCTCGACACTTTTATTCACGTAGTAAGACATGTACTCGTAGTGGCTTGTGTAGAATACTTTCCAGATTGGTGGCATTCCAGATATGCTACCTCCTTGGTCGTGCCAGTATTCATGAGATTTCAGCTCTCGTGACTTGATTCCAGTGTATGTAATATATCTTCAGCCATTATGGAGATCTTGATCCATTGTATATCTTCAGCTTTCATGGAGATCATGATCCTTTGTAGATCTTCATCATGGAGATTCTGATCTATCTATATTGTACGTGGCGATGACCACACATGTCATATTTTGTATCATGCATATTCATGGCTATTGTACTCTTATGTATCCGGGACTGCTGTATGTACTTGCAGTCATATGCAGAGATATTTGTACTGTATTGTTGGACGGCTGATTCTTCCACCTAGTTCTTCATCACTCCACTTCTGGGATGGACTTATAATGTATTTCGGCCATTGTATCACCCCTCTGACCTCACACATTAGGGGGCATATGTTACAGCTGATTTTACCACATATGGTAGATCACATATTTATGGCCTTCCCTGTCCCTCTGCAGACTCTTTGGATCCCATGGACTATTTTTTTTACCTTTGATGTTTCCAATATCATCCCTAAAAACACTCATTATTTGCTATACGTGACTTTTAAACCCATTCTCGCGTATATACGTGGATATGACCCTTAAACCCGCGTACATCGGCATGTGTGCAAAAGGCCAAATAGTTTTGAAGTTTTCCTAGATGTGGATCCAAGTCACTTGTCTCTTGGCCTTCCATATGCCTTGAGATCGCTCGGATTTGACCTTCCATTACCCCATTGAGGCACTATATAAGGAACCCTTTGGATACATTGAAAGGAGAGGAATTGAAGAGTAAGAAAACTATAGTCCATTGTTGCCATAGCTTATACTTGAGTCTGCATCCCTTTGTCCCTTGGAGCACTTTGTGTTCTTCCCAAGCTTGACTTTGCTTGTGAGCTTGCTATTGAGAGATGGAGGATTGAGGTGGTGGAGGCCCAGGTGGAGGACTTAGTTTCTCCAGTTTGCAAATGTGCCAACAGAGGTTGTCATTATTGTAATCTCTTATTTATATTAATAGAAATATCTTTTCCTGTCCAATGATGTGCATTTAAAAGAATATTGAATCCATGGATGCTTTTAATTGCTTATACATTATAGATTATATATGCTAGAGTAAGTCTAACACCATTATATAGCATGCTTGTCTTGTTTGCTGATTGTCGAGAGAGCAAATTGTTAACACAAGCGGGATTGGAAAAGCCCAACGGGGATCTACATCAACCATCCGGAATAAGGTATGTTTCGAGATCCTTTAGTGTTAGATGTTTTATTTCTCTTGCATATTGGGAAGGGATTGTTTCTGCGGTTAATCTATCTGTTGTGGTACCCCAAGCCATAGGAAGTTTTCTCCATAAAAGTAATGACATGCTCACTAGGATCTTCTCCAGCTTTGCCCTCGAACTTGGGAATGTCTGAAGCAAGTTTGTTAGGGACGGCCGACCAGGCCAGGTCATGAGATACCAGATCGTTCATAAGTCTCAATAAGTTAGGTAAGTTCAACGTTGCGAGGAAAGGGAGCCTAGGTTGAGCCGGTCTATGCCACGCTCCCTGATAGTTCTGGTTCATTTAAGGCTGATTGCTATAAATACCATGGCATTGGCCATAATAGCCTCCTCCCATTTGACTCGTATAGGGCTGCATGGAAGCATTATGATGTGGTGTACCTTGATTATGTGGTGCTACAAAGCCATAATTGGAAGAGTAAGCAGGTTGTTGATACCTTCACCCACAGGGTTGATAGTTTTGTCCATACTGCGATCCATAAGATTGTCCATGAGAAGCTCCATAAGGTGTCCCATGGGATGTCCCATGAGACTGTCCATAGTTAGAGATATGGGTAACTCCTTGAGATGGACCATGAGATGATCCAGAAACATGGCTATGACCTCCCAACACAATAGGAGGCAATTGACTCTGAGATACTACCTTGTGAGCAGTCGCAGTACGAACATGGCTAGTAGCGATATTTCGGCCCGAAGGACCACATGAATGAGGGGGGGGAAGGGTTGTCAAAAATGCATTTGAAGGAGTAGGGTTCTAGGACAAAGGGACATGTGAAGGGATGCAAGTGGTGTTCCCTATGGTCACTCGTTTTGGTTCTGGTATCCTTGTCTGATTACTAACACCAGGTCTAGGACGGACATGTGAGGTTGCTTCCACCATGGGGATGGAAGCAACATGGAAAGGAATAGGAGTGCCCCTAGACATAGTGCTAGGTTCAACTTCCGACTCAACATGATGTGCTGGATTGGGTGTAGGGATATCAGACATGACATAATGAACATGACTAGTGCTTGTGGGTTCATAGTGAGTCTCGTTGCCTGGAAACCAATATCGACGACCTGTGAATGAGGGATCATAACTAGAATGTGAAGGTATTTTCGGTGAAGGATCATATACGGGAGTAGGATATTCACTCCCAACCTCGTGAGGTGGAGAGGACATCTTAGGAATCTCATCCTCATGATCTCCCATCATGTGTGAATCAAAGTGAGAATTAGTTTGCCCTGACTGTCTATTTCTCTCTCCTAAAGGAGAAGGAGACATGGAAGGTGGAAGTCCTGCTAAATGACGAGAACGGCGAAATGTCGCGCCCGAATCCACAATGACTCAAAAAATGAAAAGACTCGATCTAATTACGCAAACCCTAGGAAAACTAGCGTGCACAGAGCATACACCTATAAAATGTAAAGCCAAATCACAAGCAAACAAGGGTAGGATATGTGAGCTCCCGAATGAAGCAGGTATGTCTCGCCTAGGAGAGGCTTGAGACTCCCATACACAACAAGCGGAGGTTCATAACCAATTATAGTGGCCCTCAGCTTCAATGCATATAGCAACTGTGATGTCCGACCCCTACCTGGCCAGGAAACCTGCATAATAACCTCTGCGAAGTACCCCCTCGATAACCTAGGTAAGGCAACTAAGGTCACCTCAATCTAATCAATGCTCAGGCGGACACTCGCAGGCGGGATTGACCGTATGGGCAGGGTAGCAAAGCCCGAAACTCTCGAAAGAGCCCCCAGATACGAATACAATCCTGGAAATATCTACGGTGCTACTCAGTTATGACCAGGGGTCATCCCAATCAATAACCGCTCACATTGCCTCATGCTTAACTCCCTTGTAAGAGGAGGATCCTGAGAAACACTAATTATATAAAGGAATTTCACTCTCACCTGGACAGACACATAAATGTTTCGTTTAGTGGTCTTGGAGGATTTACTCACACGGAACTATTCCAAGACCCTAAAACCTAATCTTGTTGGTGTACCCTATAAAAGAAAAGAGTGTAATTCATTTTATTATGCGTTGATTTTAATTGGCTTATTACTCAAAAGGGCAAATGGTCGTGCAACTAATGATGTTATGACGCAACAAGAAGTAAAATGCACACCTAACAATCAATGCAAATGCACTGTGTCAAATGAAAAATGGGGTATGCTACTACTTGAAGTGCAAAATTTTCCTTCAACTGAATATGCAATCATTTCTATATGGAAATCTGACTAATACTCTTCAAGCAAACCTAATGCAAGTACCATGCAAAGTGCAAAATGCAAACAATGCATAATGACGCAAAAAGCAAATGTTTTTGTATTTTTTGAATTAAATGAGATAAAAAGCAAAAGTATGACTCTACAACCCCCAAACTTTGCAAGCACTATCAAACAACACCCAAGCAAATCACCAAGGTAAAAGAGACCTAATGCACTAATCCCAAAACAAAAAATAGAAAATGAAATGACAAGAACACTCTCTTAAATTTAAACTAAAAAGCGTCTCTGGTCAGAAACAGAGGTGTATACAGACTCCAAAAGCATCCAAGAAGACTCAACAATCATCCAAACTCACCCAGCAACACTTAATCTTCCCCCAAAAGGAAAATCTTAGGGCATACATGACTGTTTGCAGAAAATCAGTGTATATACATGGCTATTCCAGGAAAACCTGCGTGTACATGTGACTATGAAGGCAAAACCCGCGTATAGGAAGAAAAAGAGATAACAAAAAGAAGGCAAATAGAAAAGCTGAGACAAAATTTACTCCTATCAGACACTACTAGGAAAACATGCCCCCATACCCGACTTAGAAACAGAGAAATCAAAGCAATTCAAGAACATTGAATGCCGAAAAAACCCCCAAAGGAAATGACTAGGAACTCCCTAGTATGGTCACCAATTCTATTAGGGAGAAAACTTCCTATGGCTTGGGGTACCACAACAGACAGAGTAACCACAAAAATCAATCCCTTCCCAATATGCAAGAGAAATAAAACATCTAACACTAAAGGATCTCGAAACATGCCTTATTCTGGATGGTTGATGTAGATCCCCGTTGAGCTTTTCCAATCGCGCTTGTGTTAACAATTTGCTCTCTCAACAATCAGCAAACAAGACAAGCATGCTATATAATGGTGTTAGACTTACTCTAGCATATATAATCAATAATGTATAAGCAATTAAAAGCATCCATGGATTCAATATTCATTTAAATGCACATCATTGGATAGGAAAAGATATTTCTATTAATATAAATAAGATATTACAAGAATGACAACCTCTGTGGGTACGTCTACGAGCCGGAGAAACTGAGTCCTCCACCTGGGCCTCCACCACCTCAATCCTCCATCTCTCGATAGAAATCTCACAAGAAAAGGCAAGCTTTGGAAGAACACAAAGTGCTCCAAGGTACGAAGGGATGCAAACTCAAGTATAAGCTATGGCAACAATGGACTATAGTTTTCTTGCTCTTCAATTCCTCTCCTTTCAATGTATCCAAAGGGTTCCTTATATAGTGCTTCAATGGGGTAATGGAAGGTCAAATCCAAACGATCTCAAGGCATATGAAAGGCCAAGAGACAAGTGACTCGGATCCACATCTAGGAAAACTCCAAAACTATTTGGCCTTTTGCACACATCCCGATGTACGCGGGTTTAAGGGTCATATCCGCGTATATACGTGAGAATGGGTTTAAAAGTTGCGTATGGCAAATAATGAGTGTTTTTATGGATGATCTTGGAAACATCAAAGGTACAAAAATAGTCCATGGGGTCCAAAGAGTCTGCAAAGGGACAGGGAAGGCCATAAATATGTGGTCTACCATATGTGGTAAAATCAGCTGTAACAGCATTGATTTCCATGGTGATAGTATGATAATGGGGAGGATGTTATCACATGAGTCTAAAGACTCGCACCCTAAAGTCATCATGAACATTGGTAAATGGTAAAAAAAATTGTACAAGTAGTGTCTGACAAACCATCTCCATCTCACAACTACTATGTATATTAGGTTATTATTCATAGCACAAAAACTATGGTAATGTTCAACTCATACAATGTAGAGGAGGTGTATTCGTGTGTAATGAAATACCACCATAAGGATTTGTCATTGTAGCAAGATAGTATGTGACCTCACATAGATAACAACCACAACCCAAAAACGACCCATAAGGTTTAACACCAAAATGTTGACAATGTCGGCATCAAAGTGAGGGGTAATATATATATATATATATAT
>LPNX010670316.1:246375-262785 GCA_001517045.1 Pseudotsuga menziesii
ATATAAATCTTAAACAATCACACGCGTAGCAATAAACAACACAAAAATGTTTTAACTTGAGAACCCTCTAGCGGAAGAAACTCCCTATTATACTATAAGTCTATCATGACAATTCAAATGCTTGCAATAGTAAGAGTCTCCTCCTTTATGGCTTTATTGGCCATGGGGTACTGCATTGTATGACACTCATGGCAACATTTTCAAAAGCTCGCTTAAGTAATTGTTCTCTTCTACTCCTATTCTACAAACTCTAATTGTGATCTCCTAGTCATCCAACACCCCTCTGCTTTAATAGTTCTTAATTTATATCTTATTTGCCTAAGAATTAATTACATCAAAGGGCAACTAATTCATTTCTCCGACAATCAAACTTCCCAATCATTACTTCGATTGTTATTGGAATGACTCCATGTACTAGTTCTATGAATGATGTATCGTGTTGACATGCCAATTAAATCTCATGCCTTAGATCTAGAACATAGAACCTTCCCAACTTCCCTGGTTTTAGTGGTCATGATTTATTAGACAAACTTTGTTAATGAAAAATTGAGTCACATTTTCCTGGTGGGTCTTCCTCTTTCTTCTCTTGTGAATTTTAGCGATTAGGTTTTTGTATTTTTCTCTAGAACACCAAAAACCTAATCTCAAAACTTTTGGTCTCTTTTTGTGCTTCATATCAGGCATTCCTTGGCTTGTGGATTCCTTGACTTTATTGGACTTTTACCTACTTCCTAGGTTTTTCTCCTTGGTTTTATGAATTATCCTCTTTGTTGGAAGAACCCAATGATAAATTATTGACCCTTGCTTAGCAAAATGCCCTCTAACTTTCTTAATGTTTGGCGAGTTATTTTCTCAAGAAATTGGTTTGTCTCTTTGATCCAAGATTGCTTGTACTTTGCTTGACATTCATAGTATGGAGTGGCTCACCCTTTTGTTAAGCGTGATACTTTATCCATGTATCAAGCACATGCTGCAAAGAAAGGTCATCATTTTTCCTTTACTTGACAAACTAATACTTGATCATTTCTTTGATGAACTAACTTGTTGGTTGGTGTCTTAATTTATATTGGATTGATTACAAATGAAAAACTTGCAATATTGCGAAAATATCACAAATAAAGTATTGAAAGCTTAGTATTACAATAAAAACCAACTTCTATTAATGACTCAAATGGTGAAAACATTGCAATAAACATTGATCCAAAATAGATCTACATAAGTACCGTATCAATTTAGGGAATATTAGGATTCTAGCATCTTAAAGATTGTCTTGGTTTTGTCAAAATTTTGGAACATCAACTTTTATGCATTTTTAAGCACCTAAACAATGTTTTTTGGCCCTATAATAACATAGGATTTACGAAATCCTGGATGGGAATTGTTCTTCTAACTAAGATCTTCCAATGAGCTAACATGTGCCTAAAATGAAGTTCATGTGAGAAAGTTTGGGCCCACGTGTCCAAGCAACGGCCACATCAACTCATCATATTTCGAATATGAAGAGACAATAACAAGTATGAATCCACTAGAGACTTCCAAAAATGTCATGAAGGTTCCAATAGGGCTTCAAAACCTTGACATCAACCCTAACCCTAATTCAATTTGTAAAAAAACTAATGAAGGAATGGACGAGAGTTCACTTTTTTGCTAGTTGTTGGATGCTCCATAGTACAAGTAGGAGCATGGAGGAGGTGTTATTAGCATATAGAGCCAAATAAAAGACATACTATAAAGGCTTGTAGAAGAATATAGTGTCCCATAGCTTCATAGTAAACGTGGAAATCTTTGTAATTTGTGTTGTAATCTCCATCATATAAAAAAATAAAAAGGCACACTACTTCATTGAGTAATGTTTTTCCCATAACGGTCTCTAGGGTAAATATCTGTGTTTCGTTGTATGTGTCTTGCTATTGTGGTCTATTACATATGTCTATGTAGTTAAAGAATCAAATTGATATGTTGTTGTTGTTTTTCAAGCGTTAAATTTACAAAAAGATAGTCACACAAGTAAGCATAGGCTCATTGTAGTTGTTTTAAGTTTAGATTTGTTTTGGTGAGCTTGTCATTGGAATATCTTACAAATCATATTCATATTGAAGTGGGTTTAATTAGGTGTTTGGTGGTTTGAAGCACAATATATCCTTATTTTGACTTAAGAAATCCAAATCTATAAGAGAGTTCTACCCTATTGATCAAAAGATCAGCACGAGAAAGGATTAATAAATAGCCACAAACCACGAAAATGGATGAAGAGCAGTAGAAAATGGCCATTTATGAGGACAAAAGGAGATTCACATGATTAGAATCTCAAGTGGTTGATATTTCCATAAACATGATTTCACTCATGGCTACTCTTGAGAATAATATTGACCCCTTTTTGGAGAAGGCCAAGTCTCGTGAGAAACTAGAAATCCATGAGGAGTGAAGGGAAGAGACGAAAGAATCAAAGCTCAGACAAGGCAAATTCAATAACCAATATTCTCGACAACTGTTTAAAATGGAAACAAAGATTTAGATCAAGTTGTATGAAGGTAAGGTGAACATACATAAAGTGAATAAGTGCTTGCAATATTTCAAAATCTATTTCATTGTGCATAATGTACAAGAGGAGCAGAAATAGATTTTGTTAGACTAAAGCTAGAAGCTCATGCACAAATTTGGTGGGAGAGGCATGCTAAGGCCCTAGGGCTAAGGGAAGACCCACTAATAACTATATCAAATAAATTCAAAAGACCTGGAAAAGTTCCAGTTTTAGCCTATCAAGTATGAAGAGGACCATAAGATTTTGAGGCACTCTTATTGACAAAGGCAAGGATAATGTACAAGATTACATTACAGAGTTCATGAAGCAAGCAAATTAATTAAGAACAAATATTTGGGACCCATATGTGTTCAACAAGTACATGGGTAGCCTTTAGAGTCACAAAAGAAGGTAAGTTGTGTTATTTAATCCCAAAACCATAGATGAAGCCTAATACATTCAATCCAATGAGAAGAAGGGTGGCCATTAAAACATCGTGGTCACATAAAATCAAATGTTGGAAACTACATCCATGGTTGAAACCTAGGAGTTGTAGGCCTCTTGATTTCTATGATGTAGTGTTTTTAGCGCATATACGTATATGAGAAATGATATTTTTTCATCAAAAGGGAAAACCGATATCACCCAATCAAGGATGGTAAATTGTTTATTACCAATGTTCACAAGGGAGAGGGAGGGGGGGTCTAAGGTCTCTCTGATGAGTGCACAACAAGCTAAGATACTGATTAGCTCAAGTAAGAAGTACTTACTCGTCTTCACGAGGGTACTTGTCTCCATGAGGGTACTTTCAACTAGGGTGATTTTTACACAAAGATTATTATAATTGTTTCTTTCACCTTCATTAGTTGGCCTTGGGCGCTCATCATCCCACACTGATTTTTAGAAGATTCTATGATCAAATATTCATTGATTTAGTCCCAGGTCCTAACTTCCATGGGATAATCTTTGGGAGCATGTTCTTATAGTTATTCACATATCATGAAGTTTTTTAGTCGAGTGCTTCTTGGATTGTGTGATGGATTGCCTTAGGATTTATGTGTCTTGACATTTTTTGAGTGTGTGATTCAAAGTGGCCAACCAACCTCTCTCCTAAGAGTGTGGATTTTCCTCCCATGAGAGAAGGTTGGATAACCCTAACTCTTACCCCCAAGGGCTAGGCGAAGAAAACCAAGATCCTTCGAACAATTCCATAAGGGAAGAAAGAGTGGAAGAATATAGGAGCTATGGAAAATTATCAAAAGAAGGGCACTAAAGGGATCTAAATGGTCATAGATCTATACTTAAAAGGGTCATATCCCCTCCTCCTCAAGAAGATATCGGTCCTATTCAAATCGAATACATAATAAATCCGATGATTGTTGTAACTTTCAACCCACTTCTCACTGAATTTGAAATCTCCTCTTTCGTTCAAAATTGTAACTTTGATAACCAAAATCACTTTGCACACATGAATAATTTTCATTAGTGGTCTAATATGAAAAATACCAGTGGAAGTTCATAATATGGGGGAACCCATTGTTGGTGGCTTTAATCGACTAGTTAATTAGGAAATCAAAGTTATCAATTCATTAATTGTCAACACATGGGAGTACGATTATTTCAAAGGAAATCAAGGAAAGTCTATGAATAAACATTAAACTTTTGACATTATTTCTCATACAATCACCCAAATCAGCTAATACTTAATTAAACAACCTAGTTGTTTAACCATTATATAACTTTTTTCTCACCAAACTCTCTTAATTTTGACTGTTAATTCAATATTCAAGAAAAAATTATGTTAATTCAATCCTCTAGGAAAAATACTGCTAATTCAGTCTTTGAAAATCAATCACTCTTTACAAGAGAAGGAAACCACTCAAGCAAAAATGGAAATATGAGATTGTTCATAAAGATAAAGCGTATACAATACTTTTGCAATGAGTTAAATCCTATATTACTTTTGCAAGAAATTAAATCCAACCACCACTCGTGCAAGAATTAAATATATATTCCATGCAGCTAACACAACATCCCAATTCCAAGATTCTCAATTCTACTAAATCACACACTACAATCACACAGTTTCTAGATTTGTTTCAGTAGTAAATAATCATAGCAAGTTAAACCTATGATATCAATCCAATAAGAAAGTAAGTTTGTTCCAACATTTCTCATCAAGAGATCAATTGCACACCTTAAGAGAAATCATGCATACCAAGTAATCAATTATTTCAACAACGTAAAATTCACACACTTAATTCAACTAACTGTATCAGGATGTTGTAGGTACAACAGATCCCATGCTTTATCCAAAACATGGGAACCTCAATTTTATATGCAAGGTAATGTTTCTGAATTCCTCAAGTCACCATGGGGGTCCATAAGGTATTTATCATGGTTTCTATCATTTGACTTAACTAATTTCTTCAGATTTTTTGCATGTTTTGAGTGCCTTTGGTGGATTCCAGAATACTATTTTTTTTCAGAGAATTATGTCCTTCCCGCAACCTGCAATGTGGATTGCGGGATCTTGAAGTTTATTATTTTCCAATTTTTTCATCCCGCAACCCGCATCCCGCAATTTGCGGGATGCGGGATGCGGAAACAATTTTTTTTGTATGCGCGAGTCGGTTATCCCGCAACCCACATCCCGCAATTTGCGGGATGCGGATTGCGTATTTTATGATTTTGGTTGTGTGTTTCCGCAACCCACAATTTGCGGGATGTGGATTGTGGAAAGGATTGAATAAAATTTCCATATTTTATGATCCCGCATCCCGCAACCCACAATCGCAGCATGCGGGTTTCGGGATGGTGAATAAAATTTAAACCTCGCATTGTGATCCTGCATCTCGCAAGATTTGAACTTGACAGTTTATTCATTATAATCCTACAGTCTTAATTTGACCTGCGGAAAATCTATAAATAGGTTGGCTTTCTATAATTTCTTTACTATTTTCACTATTGCGAATTACTGTGTTGCGTGGGTTTTCACTGCGATTTTTCACTAGAGAAGATTTTTACCTTTGCGTTTGATTTCAAGTTGGTTTCTTACCCATTTCTTCCTTCAATTGCTTACTGTAGCTTTGTTTGAATTAGTCTTGATTTCTGGTTTATGCGTTTAAACAACGTGTTTTTAGTTTCCAAAATGTCTCGAATTACCCTTTGCAAGAATGTTCAAAGGGACATTCTGACCAAGGACCCAAAATTTGGCATCTTCTCTAATACTAGTGGCATAGTCACTGAAACCTATCAAATTGATTGGTCCAGGATATATTCAATTTTTGACAACGATGACCTCCTAGACATATAAGAGGACCAATCGACCTACCAAAGCATTAAGGACTCTGGACTCCACGCCATTGCTTCCAGCCCTGCTATCCTTCCTTATAATGACGTGGTTAAATGGATTATTGAACACGCAAACCCTAAAGACCGTTCCTTCAATGATAGTGCAGGTTTGTAGCTTGCTACATTCTGTCAAGATGTATTTATCAAAGCCTATGGTCTTAAACCAGCTAGACAGCCCCTTGATGCAAAAATTTCCACAACTTCTAAGACCAGGTTTAATTTTAATGAAATGTTAAAATCTTGTATGAGCGAGCCTAGTAAGTTCACACAGAGGAATGATGACCTCTATGCCGTCACCTAGTTTAGGGAACCCTATTCTCTACCAGTGGCCATGTTATGCAAACTTTACGATCTCCCAAATTGCTCTGTTTTTAAAGCCGAATGGGCTTCGATAGCTCATCACGTCCTAACTATTGGTGAATCCTTCCCATGGGCTTCTATCTTGTCCCTCGAGATTAAAACAGTCATTCAGGATTACCAAAAGGCTACTGGCAGGAAGAAACCCAATTTCTTCCTTTCCTCCTTCGTCATTGATGTATTATGTGTTGAGTTACACTATCCCAATTTGGGATGGAACTGGACTTTACCAGCACCTCCAGTACCTATTTACCATTCAGAATTGTGGGAAACCAATTATGCAGCTAGGTTCTATGATATCTGTGAAAACTTCCTCAGCCGCATTTATTTCTTAATCTTCAAAAAGGAAGCTCTATCCTTTTCGGATGAAGCCAAGACCTTCATTGCTACAATGGGTGACCGGTATGTTGGCGAATCCTTTGCATACTTCAGGATTTGGGGCAGCAATATTGTCCACATGTTGTCCAAGGTTGTCCCTGACAGGTTGGTCATTGAGGAGGTGTCTTTCCATACTGTTACTAAAGGGGTTTACAAGAAACTTATTGGACCTAAGAGAAAAGGTTGGCCTAAATTCCCTTTGTACCTTGGGTCATTGGCCATCCCAACCTCAACCTAGGACGCAGAGCTAAGTGAGCACATAGCTTCATTGAAACTTGGTTTTGCTAGTAAGAGAAAACATGACCCCAAAGGGTTTCTTGATGCTCACTTCAAGCAGAACCATATCAAGGGTGGTTTTATTCATGAAGATATCCCTGATGACTCTATCTACCAGGGAGTAGATACCTTTTTTGAGGTTTTGGCAAGGGCCAAAAGAAAAGAAGAACAAAGTCACATCCTACAACATTAAAAGGAGCTCAGAGATGGGATCCAGAGCTACAGGACATTAGAATTGGACGTTCTGGAAAGGGTAAGAAAGAACAGTGAAGAAAAGGAAGCTCAGGCAACCAAAGTTCCATCAGTGGTGATTGGTTCAGTTGGGGATAAAGGCAAAGGTCCTATGGAAGATCTTCCACAGGAAAATGTTGCTTAGCGAATGAAAACCTTGATGCATACTTCCTAATAGTACAAACAAAAGCTAAGTATGATAACTTATGTATTGGACACTCAGGTAAATGCAGCTACTTATCCTGTTGCTGATATTCAGATGGTTGCTGTAGTCACTCAAGCCTGTGATGATCAAGTGATAGTTGAAGAGAAGCCATTTAAAAGGATGAAGGTTTAGGTTCCTCCTTCTCCAACTCCGACAATATAATTAACTGATTCTAAAGAAGAATAAATTCCTCTTATGCCTGTCATTGAAGAAGTTGGTGACTATTTACAAGCATTTACAGATTTGTTCAATGGTAATGATAAGAAGAATTTTGTCCCTGTTCCCACAACTTCACAGTCCACTTCTATTTCTAGTTCCTCATCTTCAGCATTACTCCTTTCATCCATCCAATCTCTATCTACTTTTCCTACTGGAGAAACTGTACCTCCCTCACTGTCTCAACTTTACCACGCTGTGACTTCCACATCTGCCACTATCACGCCTATTTCAGTTCAAACTCCCATGCAACAATCTACTACTGAAGAGTCTCGATTTTTTAAGATTCCTCTACACATACCTTCATTTTCTTTATCATCATCTGTTTCTAAAATTTCTTGGTCCCTTCATCATCACTTTCAGCTATTGGCATGCCTGTCCCTTCCTTTGAAACTTCCACCATCCCAATATTCTCTTCAACTTCTGAAGTAACTATTGTTTCAAACTTTCCTTATCCTTTACCTGCCGCCCACATTACTATGCCTATGCCTTCCCCTATTGTAACTCATACATCCTCTTTGGTTTCCACAGTGGTTGGAACTTCCTCAGCTACTAATTCAAGAGATGAGTTTAATGAGGATATTGTAATTTCTCTTGGAGACTATTACTACAATAGATCTGATAAAACAATGGTTAAGAAGGGAAAAAAGAGAAGCAGAGATCAAAGTGATATGGATGCATCTCTCTCCAACCAAATAGTTTGGACTCACCAGTCTGTTGATCCACAAGCAGATGCTGCAGATACTGCCGCTGCTTTGGGAGCATTCACAGGTGCAAACTTCCATGCTGTGAACACATTACATAAAGAGTTTGACAGAAGAAAGGAAGAGATAAGCAAATCGAAGGAAGAGTTGGAAAATATCGAAAGGGAGCATGAAATTCATGTTGTCGATCTTATGCAGGCATCTGAAGACAAGTACAAAGAATTATAGGAGAAGAATGTTTCCCTCCAGGTTGAGTTACAAGATGAGAAGACCACAAATGCAGCCATTACTTTGAGGATGGTTTCACTTGAAAAGCAATACAAAGATGCAACTGCAAGTGCAACTTCTTCTGTGTTTTCTAGGTTTACACAATAGGAGTTTAAAGAGTTGGCCATCAAAACTAATCAGAAGCATTATGAACTGATAAGTGAGCTTTTCCAAACTCTGGATGATATTTTTGAAACTCATACCGCTTTTGGTAAGATGTCTATTGTCCTTGAAGATCAGGTAGAAAATAGAGAGCAATCTTCTAAAGCTTATGACAATATTATGGATTGGTAAAGATATATGAAAGACAAACCAGAAAACGTCATTACTCTTAGCAGTTTTCAATTAAAGAAGATTAGAACTGTACTGCAGGCTTGGATCAATCTAAATGAGACGATTGAGGATACTATAAAAAAGGCACAAGCTGTGTGTGGAAGGAGGTGGTATGTTGTTGATAATACAATGGAAAGTTTGGGTTTTCCCACAGTGAATCTCATTGAGAATGCCTGTCCACCGAGACTGATGATCGAGCAGGTTGAACAACGACGTGATGAAGCTAAAGAGAGGATTCAAGGAATCAATTAGGTCACCATTGAAGATGTGGATCAACTAATTAGACAACCTCTTTCTCTTGAGGCCAAGATCCACATTTATCTCCGCATCTGGCACACGTTAGCTAAAAATGAAATGGAGAATTATAGATGTGATGCTCAACTTGGGTTCGAATCAGCTAACTATCCGAACATAACATAATTATTGGAGATCTAGAATAGATGGCAGGATTTTCTTGGTTACTAGTTTTATTTGGATTTTTTGATCCCTATTTGATGGGGACTTATTCTTTGTAATAATTATTTAAGTAGAGATTTCACATGTACTAGGGATCTTTTGGAAGGGAAAAATCTGGACTAGAGATTGGAGATACTCTATTTATCTAAGGTTCTGTAATTTTTTGCAAACTTTATTTAATACAGTGACGATATTCTTTCATATCTCTTTTCATTTATTTGGTTAAGTTTCCTTGACAAATAATGATTTTTCCTATTTCAGATGAATTTTTTGTTACTGTTTATCTTTTGTGATCAACAAGTGCATTTATTTATAGCCTTAATTTATCTCTGCTAATGATTCATGTACTAACAAGGTTTTAAAAGAGTTTATTCTATTAATATCTTTATCTATTTCTGCCAATGATTATATAGCAAATTAAGACAATATATGTTGATTTTTCAATTAACATTCTGTCGACATGTTAACCTTGAATGTTTTAATTTTAAGTTGTTTCCAGTCAAATTTTATTGGTTGATTGCCAGTTAAAATGATGAGTAAATGATCTTGTTTACATTTGTGTTAATCACATTAAATGATTGTTTGTCTTACATCTCAGGTTAATTTGTGAACAAATCAATCACCCTTTTTAGAATAGTATAGATTTAGTTTACAATTCCTTTACATTTAGATTAGATTTTGTGAGGACCTAGAATTGTCCATTTTTCCACCACTTATTGACATACTTTTCATCCATTTTCATCCATTTCTTACCATTATTTCTCATTTATCATTCCATTTTTCATCCATTTGTTGCAGCTGCGCATTGTACAGCTGCTACTTCCATTTGATGTTTTAAGTGGTTAATAGTGATTATTTTCCTTTATCTTTGATGAATTAAAAGACTATTATGCATAATTTTACTAATGATGGTTTGTGGAGTGAGTTGTCATGTACAGGACACTCATAGCCAGCTGTTACAGCCTTAACCAAAAACGCATGCCACATAAGAACACATTGATTCACGTCTTGATTTGCGGGCAGATGGAAATGAATCTCAAAAATCCGAGACATGGGTTTTGTGCGTAACATCCTCATTTACCTGAATCTTGAGGAAATCGCCAAACAAAGCTACGTTTTGCGATATGCAGGTGGTTCTTCGAGAGGGTATTTTCCAGATTTGGTGTTGCGGCCGATTCCAAAGTTGCCAGTAGTTACGGCCATGTTTCAGTTGTTACAGATCACAAGCTGAGGGTTTAGTTCTTCATTTCCATGAGATAATTTTATGTATAAATATGTAATCAATCTCATGGAGAGGGGGATGATCGATTGATTGATTAATCATGATAGATTAGGCAGGATAGGAGATGGATGATAGGAGATAACACAATGTTGTGATGTAGGATTTGATCCAGATCTGTTGTAATTCTTCCATTATGATAATATATGCTGGCTGTTTCTTAATTCTGGAGTTGTAGATTTCTATTGTGGAGATCCAGCTCTGCTCAGTGGAGGAAGGGCCCTCTTCCCTGAGCAGATGCTGGTAGTGTTAATTGTGAGTGTGTTATTGTTTAGATCTACTTATTATTTTGTCCATGCTTTCATTCATTAAGCTTATCATAGTTGTATGCTTTCATTCATCAGATCTGTCATAATCGTTGTGTTGATAATTCATTTGGTAGTTTGTGGGCTAACATAACAATTCTTTAGATGTACGTAATCAGATCTTGTTTCATAAGAATAGATCTTGTTTGAAGTGTATTTGATTTACAGTTCGATTTATGAATAGGTTTGAGTATTGATTTCTTTTCAAGTAGATGTGATCTAGTTTACAAAGAGTTTCGATTGCATACCAATAGATCAACAGTGTCAGGTAGAAATTGTACTCGTATATATTTTACACGATAGCTTTGAAATAAAAGACTTTCTCGGGTTGACAATAAATCTTGTACACTCTGTATGTTGGTAATAATCTACTTGCATATTGGGTGCCCAACATTTTGGCGCCGTTGCCGGGGAAGTTATCAATTGTGCAATAGTAAATCTCACATTGTTTTGTAGATGCATTGTTAAAATAGGGCATGTAGGTTGCACGATTACATTTCAGTTTATTGAATTTATTTTGAGTGTTAATTTTCTGTCTTTACATTCAGTTTTATTTCATTTTCAATCTTTGCAGCATAAATCTTATCATTCCCCTTAGTGGTGTTGTAAGCACCACAAGGAGGAGTCTCAAGATAGCGCACAAAGAATCTAATGAAGAGATGGCAGGTGAAAAAGATGGAGAAGTTGTTACCTTCGAATTTTCCATCAGAGATTCGAGAGGAGTGGCACCAACGAAAATAATTCCCCCACATGTTCTACCAAATTTTCACGGTTTGGAAAATGAAGACCCTGATGTATTTTTATTTCAATTTGAAGTACTTTGTAGAGGATATGGTTATTGTGCTAATGATCAAAAGTTGAATGTGTTTCCCCTTACTTTAAAAGGAACAGCCCTCCGATGGTTCATGAGCCTTGGTGGGAACTGTATACAAACTTGGGAAGATATGAAACATGTGTTCTTGAAAAGGTACCAAGATTATTGCAGGGTCAATGAAGACATCTTCAAAATGACACAAGGAGAAGAAGAGAGTCTAGAGGAATACACAGAACGATTTCAATATAACCTCCAAAGATCCAAACAGAGAAATCTGGGGAAGGAAATCTTAAAAACACTTCTACTCAAGGGAATCCAAGCTGAATGTTTAGAAATATTGAATCTGATCGAAACAGGTAATGTATTTCAGTTAGCATATGATGATATTTGTGAGTTATGTAGAAGGTATTCAAGAGGAGACTTCAAGACTGGTAAGAATTCTAAGGAACTTTTATCTCCATTTTTTAAATCTGCTGCAAAAACAAGAGTTTTACAAGCTGAAATCGGCAATTTATTTGACATTTCTAAAGCTGATTTACAATTGGGTGTTTTGCAGGATAAGGAAAAGAAGAAGGAGATAAGAGAAGCAAGGGATTTCCCTTTGGATAGTCTTGAAAGTTGTGGTATATGCGACTTGAATCACTCCACAGATCATTGTCCCTCCTTACCAAGGATGAAAGAAACATATCAAAGAGATCTGGGAGTTGCAGCCAACTAGTTGCAACATTCATGTCAACCATGGCCTACATCTATGGTTCAAAATTCCATCCCTCCATTTCTTTACTCTCATACTCAATCATTGAATACTCTTCCACCATGGCAGCTGTTGCAACCTCATTTTAACTTTTACCTACCTTACCCACAAGGTTGGAATGGTCCATCTTATGATCATATGGCCACTCTCCCTCATGCTGCAACACAAGTTGGTCCTTCAATATCAACCTCACAAATCAATCATCTACATCAGCCACATCTATCTTCTCATCAAACTCCTTGGTATCCAACACAATTTCCTGTCCAATCCACCCTCCACCCTAACCATAATAAAGCAGTACAGTATGCTTACAGTGCTGAACTGCAAAATGTTCCTACATCTCCCTCTTGTTCTACCTCATCTACACCATTGCGAAAAGGCTGTGCATTGTTGTAGCAAATCCATACGAGGTCTGAACATGTTTTAAATCCAAGTTTTGCAGAGGGAGTTTCTTCTAGTCCTCATAAGCAAGCAGATAAGATCAACAATACACACGTGATATTTGATGAAGAACAACCATTGGAACCAAAAGCATCATTCACATCAGTAGATCCGGAACTCTTATGCATTGAGGAAGATGAGTTTAATAAGGATATTCATGGTGTAACATCCATGAGCAATCAAGGGAACAAAGACTATATTGAAGCTTGGTTTCGATCTGTCATCAGTCTGCAGCATCATTTCATACTTCACCAATTCTTGGCACCATCATTTGAAGGGAAGTTGATCTCTCATATCCTAGAATTCATAAAGTTATATTTTTCTATTGGGAGTATGAGCATGCTTGAGTCACTTTTTCGAAAATGGCTCCATTGGAAATATGCATACACTTAAACAATTTTTTTATTTCCAAGTAGAATAGGGTAGGATAGAATATCAGAATAAAACCATGCTTTTGTTTGGCTTTGTTTTTTTATTTTTGAATAAGTATGCTCTCTTCCTGCGCCTTGTTGCGATCTGGAAGATCAGAAATGGGTATGAGATGTTTTCATGAATGCTTTGGAATTGTTGGCTATTTGAACAAAAATGCTTAAGTCATTTTTGTCATTAATTTCCCAATTTCGATTTGTCCCACTTTCTCCTTTCGATCGGTAAAGTTGCAACGATTATCCACTTGATATTTCAGGATGGAGGAGCGCACCCAACCCAGCTGCGCGTTGAACAACGGCGCATTGAACAGCCATTTGAGTATAGCTGCGCGTTGAACAACCATTGGAGTATAGCTGCGCGTTGAACAACTGCGTGTTGAACAACCATTTAAGTATAGCTGCGCATTGAACAGCTGCGCGTTGAACAGCTGCGTGTTGAACAACCATTTAAGTATAGCTGCGCATTGAACAGCTGCGCGTTGAACAGCCATTGGAGTATAGCTGCGCATTGAACAGCCTGCACGTCTAACAACCATTTGAGTGTAGCTGCGCGTGTCTGCTACTTCCATGAATGTAGCTGCGCGTTGAACAGCCTGCCATGCCATTGCTACTTGCCTAACATTTTGGTGTCTCAAAGGTATACAATTTCGGCATTCCTCCCTATCTCTTTCTCATTGTTTGGAAAAGTGTTGCTGATTAAGGTCAGACTGCATGCAACCATCTCAGATATTAATAATTATGCTCAATATTGCAACAAACCAGGGTATTCGAGTGGGTTTAGAATTTTGGTTTTTCATGATCATTTTTTTCACATGATTGAATTAAAGGTGAGCTATTTGAATTGTGTTTCTCTCGCGCCATAAACTTAATGAAAGCAAAATAACCCTGAGAAAGAATCCCTACAAATGCACATAAACCACGTCTTGCTCCTCATGAACACTTGCACACAATAATTGATGAGTGCCAAACTTTGTTTAATTGATTGATGTGTTTTTGCACAAAGCATATTACAGGTTGCTATTTGTAAGAGGGAGTTGAATGCTTTGAATATTTTATCTAACGATGTACAGGTTGATTATGCAAAGTAGCAATTGTGATTAATGCCCCAATTTAGTGAAACTACTACTCTGAACATTCGATAGTGGATCTCAGCCACACATTTACACTTTCCGAATTTTAGAGACCATATTGCTCTTACAAATTGTAAAACTAACGCAAATGGGCACTCTCTAATTCCTGAACACAATGTGCTTAATGTTAATTTGTCTTTCTTAAAGTCACTTCATGCAGTGATTGATGATTACATGAGCGCAAAGACATAGGTATACAAATGGAACTCTTCAAGCTTGAAATTTGACATGAATTTGTTAGCTGTAACACCCAGCTGTGAGTGATTACTCTCAGCTGTGATTACTCTCAGCTACAACAGTGGGCTGCAACACTAGCTGTGACTGTGCTACAGCTGCGGCTGCAACAGACTGTGCAAGTAAATCCAGGTACTCAATGCTTGAAATTTCTGGTATGGATGTGTGTTATTTTTAAATATACATCATTAAAAACATTCACATCTATTCCAATCACTTTTTGGGGTCAATTTTCGATTATAAAATTTTTGGTGACATTTTGGCTTGAAAATTTTACCGAAACATAGATGGGACAGTCATTTTTTGAGAGACCAAATGAACTTATTTTCAAAACCTGTTTATATCCCAAGTATCCATTTGAATCTAGTTTCCAAAACAATTTGAATTTCTACGATTGGGTGTCAAACGAAAATTTTATGGCCAAAATACTAACAGGGTGTCAAGCTGGCAGCTTAGGAACAGAGATGGGACAGTCAATTTTTGGATGCCTTATTGGATATATTTTGCAAACCTGTTTCATTGGTATATTCTCCTATGAATATAGTTTACAAATCAATTTGAATCACTCTATTCTGATGTCATGCGCAAATTTTATGACCAAAATACTGACCGCCTGTCCCAAATCTGCATTCCTAAAAGTATATTTTCTAGACTGTTCATTAGCTTATTTGACCCATCAATTCTTGTTGGATTCAAAACCTGTTTCTAATGGAGATACCTAAATTAATCTACTTTCATCTCCAATTGGAATCACATCAATCCGTTATCAAACGAAAAAGTTAAGCCTAAAACCGTGATTGTTGGTCTAGTCCAGAATTCGAAAAGACACCTTGTCATGCAGGCTGTTACTGAGCGATTTGGAACATCACTACATAGAATTTTAAAAATATGTTTCTAATGGAAATATACCTATGAATTAACTTTTATTTGGCTTTGGAATCACTCAAATTGGACAAGGAACGAAGAATCTATGATCAAAATACCGTTGGTGAGTCTAGATGAACATTGCTCTGCCGCAGGTATAAAATGGATTTTTCTTTGTTCATTTTTCTTTGGATTTGTTTTATGAGTAATTGCTTGTTGTTTTTTTCATAAGTGATTGGGTGAAGAGAGACCAATCATCTCTCTTCTTCCATCATCTCATGTTTTATTGCAGGCAAATGCTAGGTTTTACAGGTCCTTGGAAGAAGAAGGTCAATGAATGCACGAGTGACTCTTGAAGACTTTATCTAGTTGCAAATGGATTGAGCACAGAAAAAATTGGAGGGATTGATGTGCAACCCATACACAGTCCAATGTTTCCAGAGTCAAGTCCCATTGCTACATGCCAAGAATCAATTTTAGACACCTGTCATCCCACTTGTTGCTGAAAGAAACCCCTCAAGAAGCCAATTTCCCTATGGTAGATTCATTCACTCTCCTCATTTCAAAACCCTAAAAATCCATTCATGTCGAAGTCCCATTTTCCACTGCTTATGTAGTCGCCATAACCGTTTTATTTCCCATCACTACTACATCATGACTTCACATATACTTTCCACTTCTGAGTTTCATGTTGGTTCTATTTTTCACTATGATTCTTCACAAATCATTTATTTTGTACTCGTATTGGATGATGTGGAATTTATTAAGGTCCACCTTCCAATGGTCTTGTCCCATCGACTCCAACACATCATCTGGGATCGAGATTAGAGTTTTTATAGTGCCCTGGTATCTGCATGAATCAA
>LPNX010670316.1:263155-276285 GCA_001517045.1 Pseudotsuga menziesii
CAGGTAGTCTTACATGCAACCAGCACAATATCATGGATCAAATTCGATCTCATCCAGTTTTCAGCTCTCATATACATATGTCTCAGCATTGGATCAGCTACATAGCTCCAGCATACACCAGTCCATTCATGTCAACCAAGGCTTCCATGGAGGTAAAACTTGAGGTAAAATAACATGAGTTTTTGATTTATTAAAGATTTAGGAAAATTTCATGAAGAACCACTAAGCATTAGCCATTTCCATTTTCTATATAGCATATTATGTCCATCCATTTCCATCATTTCCCACCCAATTATAACACTTCATCATTCATGCACATCCCCTTTAGATTCCAACCCAACAGCTCACCCACCCAACTGGCCAAGCATAAAAAGAGATAGATACCTCATTGTTGTCACACAAGAACCAACAATAGGAAATTTTGCTGCTGCCACACAAGAACCAACGGTAAGAAAAAATCTTGTTGCTGCCACACAAGAACCAGCAGTAAGAAAAGAATCATTGCTGCTGCCACACAAGAACCAGCAGTACAAAACGGTCCTCTGTTGCCATATAAAAATAATGAAGAGAAATAAGGCAACTGATACACTTATTGAAAGAAAATGATAGGCTGGACACAAGAACCTACAACATGAAAAGTTGATGTAGAAGCCATTCCTTCTCAAGAGTATGCTATCACTCAAGCACGATAGAAAACAAATGCATGATTTTTTTGATTTGTTTAGTGGTGCACATAATGGTTCACATCTTCATAAGTCTTGAGCATGAGCATGAGCATGATACATGCACAATGGAAATCCTGTCGCAGCCTTTTCAAGGTCTGATGTGAAGTGTATCTCAGCAGCATGAAGGTAATGATTACTCTCAACATTGGTCATTTGTTAAGTTCGACAGAATTTCTGAAATGAGTTTAATTGTTGTGGAATGTGCAAAAGAATGCTTGGCAAATTCTAGAATTTCTTTGAATGATAAGGGCACAACATTTTGGAAAATTCTAGCAGCCTTCATTCAACCATGAGAATGGATGAAATTTATTGTGGTTTATTGCAATAGAATTTGCCATGAATCTGATGAGAAAATGGTTCTAAAATACATTATAAGCACTTAACTACAACCATGGGGAATCAAAAATCGAGCTCACACAGTCAATTTAAAAGAGCATACAGTCATTTTTCAAGCAGCCTACAGTCATTTTTATAAGTCTAAGATGTGTTTCCAGCTAGTACATATATAAAAATTGGATGTTGACAGTGATAGTGCAGATACAAGAAAACAACAGTCCTAAAGTTCACTTGATTTCATGAATGGAAGGTAAAATACTCAGTTTGGGGGAAATGGTTGTTCACAACTAAGATGACAACTCCTCTTTTGCATGAGGACATGCAACATATTCAGTTTGGGGGAGTGGTTTTTGACATTTTTGTGCATATTGGTTTATTTATTTATTCACAGCTGGCAAAAATGAAGAATTTGATTTGAGGATATCTCACAAACCACGAATTGGATCCTCATGAAATTTGTACAGGAAATGCATAACAGCATGATGAACAACCGTGTCAAGTTTCAGCTCAATCAAGTGTACGGTTTTCGAGAAAATGACTATCATCACCTACAGCCAATTCGCATTTTTTTCAAAATCCGTGATGTGGGTTCAGTGGTTTTTGACATTTTTGTGCATATTGGTTTTTTTATTTATTCACAGCTGACAAAAATGAAGAATTTGATTTGAGGATATCTCACAAACCACGAATTTGATCCTCATGAAATTTGTACAAGAAATGCATAGCAGCATGATGAACAACCGTGGCAAGTTTCAGCTCAATCAAGTGTACGGTTTTCGAGAAAATGACTGTCATCACCTACAGCCAATTCGCATTTTTCTCAAAATCCGTGATGTGGGTTCATCTAATTTTTGGTGAGGAGATGCACTATGATGGTACTTACCTGTTTGCAAAATTTCATCCCAACCCAGTTTGTAGTTTTTGAAATATTGGCTCTGGAAGTTCAGCTGCAATACATTGTTTTCATGTTCAAAAGTACAGAATTTGATTTTGGAATATCTTTCAATTGGTAAGTTGGATCCTCATGAAATTTGGACAAGGGATGCATAACATCATGAAGAACAACCATGGAAATTTTCAGCTCAATCCAGTGCACGGTTTTCTAGAAAATGACCATAATCACCTACAGCCAATTCGCATTTTTCTCGAAATCCGTGATGTGGGTTTGTCTAATTTTTGTTCTGGAGATGCATTAGAGTGGTTGCTACCTTCCTGCAAAATTTCAGCCCAACCCAGTTTTTCGTTTGGGAGAAAATCGCTTCAGAAGTTTCCCGTTAAAAAGGCTAAAATGCCGTAAAATTTTGTCATTTCCCATTTTCCGGCGGCTGAACATAGTTTTCCGGCGGCTGAACATAGTTTTCCTGCGGCTGAACATAGTTTTCCTGCGGCTGAACATAGTTTTCCGGCGGCTGAACATAGTTTTCCGGCGGCTGAACATAACTTTCCGGCGGCTGAACATAATTTTCCGGCGGCTGAACATAACTTTTTGGCGGCTGAACATAGTTTTCGGCAGCTGTGAGTCCGCCAAATTTGCCGCTAAATTTAGCACTGTTCCGCCAAAATCTTCGCCAATCCCTCTACTAAAATAAGCTGCAACTTTGCCAAATTTCTACTAAAGAGCTGCGAATCCACCTAATTTTCTCCTAAATCCTCTGCTAAATGACTCTGCCAATTTGTATTAAACTCTCTATTTCTTCTAGCTGCAGCTGTGCAAATGGTAAAATGAAGAAACGAGTGAATGAGTTTTTTTCAAGTTGGATGCTACATAGGTATTGGGTTGCATGAGGACATGCAACAAGTTCAGTTTGGGGGAGATGTCAGGACCTAGAATTGTCCATTTTTCCACCACTTATTGACATACTTTTCATCCATTTTCATCCATTTCTTACCATTATTTCTCATTTATCATTCCATTTTTCATCCATTTGTTGCAGCTGCGCATTATACAGCTGCTACTTCCATTTGATGTTTTAAGTGGTTAATAGTGATTATTTTTCTTTATCTTTGATGAATTAAAAGACTATTATGCATAATTTTACTAATGATGGTTTGTGGAGTGAGTTGTCATGTATAGGACGCTCATAGCCAGCTGTTACAGCCTTAACAAAAAACCCATGCCACATAAGAACACATTGATTCGCGTCTTGATTTGCAGGCAGGTGGAAATGAATCTCAAAAATCCGAGACATGGGTTTTGTGCGTAACATCCTCATTTACCTGAATCGCGAAGAAATTTCGAAACAAAGCTACGGTTTGCGATATGCAGGTGGTTCTTCGAGAGGGGATTTTCCAGATTTGGTGTTGCGGCCGGTTCCAAAGTTGCCAGTAGTTACGGCCATGTTTCAGCTGTTACAGATCACAAGCTGGGGGTTTAGTTCTTCATTTCCATGAGATAATTTTATGTATAAATATGTAATCAATCTCATGGAGAGGGGGATGATCGATTGATTCATTAAGCATAATAGATTTGGCAGGATAGGAGATGGATGATAGGAGATAACATAATGTTGTGATGTAGGATTTGATCCAGATCTGTTGTAATTCTTCCATTATGATAATACATGCTGGCTGTTTTTTAATTCTGGAGTTGTAGATTTCTATTGTGGAGATCCAGCTCTGCTCAGTGGAGGAAGGGCCCTCTTCCCTGAGCAGATGCTGGTAGTGTTAATTGTGAGTGTGTTATTGTTTAGATCTACTTATTATTTTGTCCATGCTTTCATTCATTAAGCTTATCATAGTTGTATGCTTTTATTCATCAGATCTATCATAATCATTGTGTTGATAATTCATTTGGTAGTTTGTGGGCTAACATAACAATTCTTTAGATGTATGTAATCAGATCTTGTTTCATAGGAATAGATCTTGTTTGAAGTGTATTTGATTTACAGTTCGATTTATGAATAGGTTTGAGTATTGATTTCTTTTCAAGTAGACGTGATCTAGTTTACAAAGAGTTTCGATTGCATACCAATAGATCAACAGTGTCAGGTAGAAATTGTACTCGCATATATTTTGCACGATAGCTTTGAAATAAAAGACTTTCTCGGGTTGACAATAAATCTTGTACACTCTGTATGTTGGTAATAATCTAATTGCATATTGGGTGCCCAATAGATTTCCTTTTCACTTTCTTATCCATTCCGTTTTCCTTCATTGGAAAACATATCCTTTCAGGATCACAGAACCATAAGTGCCAGCGGAGGCCTTAGTATCTGTGGGTGTTAACCACACCAAATACCTCAAGGATAGGGTAGTACTTGCGCAGGATTACCTGAAGCCTTTGGATGGGTTTTCATCCTCTGTTGTGAGCCTAGGAACCCCATTCCAACAACCTACACAAACCAGGTTTCAACACGACAATGAATTAACCTTACAG
Source organism: Pseudotsuga menziesii (assembly GCA_001517045.1). Taxonomy (NCBI): domain Eukaryota; kingdom Viridiplantae; phylum Streptophyta; class Pinopsida; order Pinales; family Pinaceae; genus Pseudotsuga; species Pseudotsuga menziesii. The sequence goes on from LPNX010670316.1 coordinate 267,593, forward strand.
GTGACTAATGGATCCAATCAACACACTACTTGCAAAATCTATGATTAAAGACTGTAACAAAAATTTATTATACCAAAAAGATTAAGAAATCCTATGACTAATCAAATTGGGCGTGCTCTGTGAGAAGATAGGCCCTTACCTCTAAACAGAGTCGCCGTAAGAAACTAAACAGAAATAAACACTTAGGAAATTAACAAAACATTGACAATTTTCATTAATGATTCAATGTGTCAGATACAATGTCAATTCTCCAGTAACAACTTGTACAAAACGAATCCAGGAATTAACCAACCAAGCGTAAACAGTCTCTGCTTCTAACTTTTAAAGCTACCTTATTCCTTGAAGATATTTTAGATCCCATAATTCGAATAGTCTTGCGAATCTTTTATTCTCAAGTTGTTTGTGAAAACTGACGACCAATGTGATCATCTTCAATTATTTACGCCATAATGTTTTCCCTTAACATGGCAGGCTACGTGGATGGATGAATGGACTATTTCAATCCTTGGAGATCTCCTTCTATCAACCAACTGAGCTAAGCTAGGTCCTGGGATCTTGAAGAAGAGGTCAAAGATTGCTATGAGGATTTTTCCTTGTGCGTATTTCAACATGCTAGTGCATCAATGTTCAGTATCTGCATTCATCCTCATTAATCCATTAGTAAATACCTTAACAAGGAAACACCACCCTAATTTACAAGTAAACTATGCATTAATATAACAAGTTCGGTAATATATTATACTTGCTATTAGATGCTTCTTTTACTAAGAAAAAAACAATATGATTGAATTAATAGAAGGAAAGGAAGTGGGAAATGATATGGAAAATATAGGGAAAAGGGACAATTCCAGCATCCAAATCTCCCCCAAACTGTACAATTGCATGTCCCCATGAAACCTTACTCACTCAGGTACGAATCAGGGTCATAACTTCTCTAATGTAAATTGGTGAGGTTGAAGGATGATTGTGCTTGTTCTCCACTTTTTTTCTAGCCGTCACAAGAGATTAACTCTGCCCAACACTATTTTTCCAGTTTCTTCATTAACCTATACAAATACTGATATCTTTTCACATGCAACAAAATAAGTGGAAAATGGAACCTTAACCCCAACCACTTTGGACTACAAGCCTAAATGCAACCATCATAAATAGGAATCTGAGAGAGGGCATAAGTAAAATTATCATAACCATAAGGATCCCCCGTCCTTAAAGACTCATAAGACATCTCCCACCTGGACCTACTACCCTCTAATGCATATGGATGATGATGAGCAATAATTTTAACACATAAGTCTATGATAGAATTATGGAGAAATGCCACTTTGTAGACCTTCCATGATGAATCAAGAAGGCGTTGTTATTGGTCAATAGTAGTAGCAGGAGTTTGGAGTTCACCTCTAATACGCAATGTGGAGTTTTCTTAATTTTTGTAGATTGTTTGAAAAGCATTCCACCATTTCACTTGATTATTTATAAAAGAAGTGAAGGTCCCCAATTCCACATCTCCCATATAAGGCACAAGATTGAAATTTCTATCCAACAAATAGGCCAAGTCATGCAAATAAAGCTCACATAACATGTGTTGATCTATGAGGTCACTCTGGGAGAATGTTTTTAAAAATAGAGAGGCTATAACTATTTTAGGAGGCCCTCCTTCTTTGATAGCCTTCAACTTGAATGAAGTAAACCGATCATAAATAAAAACAGAGTAAGATGGAGAAGGACGTATACAACTCAACAATTCATGTGCTGATGAATACATTTGATCCTTATCATGTTGCATAGTCTTTAATTTATTCAAACCTCCAATTCCTTCTCCGTATCCTCTCACCTAAACCTCTGGAACATTAATTCTTCAGCCCACTTTTCCCTAAGATCTCTAATTATTGTTACGTGGATTGGTAAAGGGACCATTCCCTCTCTAAACATTGTAACCTAATGCTACCATTTATCCAACTCATCCCACAAATGAGAAGTGTTATCAACTGGCCATTGGGGATCTTCTTCTCTGTCCAAATCAATAATTTTCAGCAAAGGTTCTTGTGTTTCTCTATTGGTATCTTCCTTCGGGAGAGGTTGATATTGTATCACTGGTTCTTATGTGACAGTGAATTTTTCTTGTTAGGGATGCTTTCCATCTTCATCAACCATTGGTTCTTCTATGACAATGTCTTTTTCTCGTTGGGGATGCTTTCCATATTCATCAACCATTGGTTCTTGTGTAACACTTGTGTCTTCTTCTAACTCTCTAGGCTGTTCATTCAAATTAGATACCACTGGTTCTTGTGTAACAATGACAAGTTGAGGTTGAGCTATTTCAATAGTATGCTTATTTAAATTAAATTCCATTGGTTCTTGTGTTGATAGTGGCAAGTTCAAGTTGATTTGTCTGCCATTCCAAGTTGGGTACCATTGGTTTCTGTGTAACAGTGGTAAGCACATGTTGAATTGTTTCAACAATTTTTTTTCCTCATTACGATCCATTGGTTCTTGTGTTTCAATGGTCCTCTTTCCTTGCACTGTTTCAACCATTCTCGTGTCCTTATTAACCCCATGGCCGAAGGTTCAGGAGAATCACCTTATATCTAACATTTTTTTAAATATCTCCACACTCTGGGCACACTTGTTCCATGAATTTTGCATGTGTTTTAGCCTCCTTTGACGGAAAAGATAGACTTCCAACAAGATCGGCCAATTGGGATAATGAATCTAAGGTGTGGGGATTTTTAGTTCCTTGTTTTGCCTTCAACAACTCCAATTCCTCCTTGAGTATTTGCACTTCCCTTTTCAACAAATCATTCTCAAGGACTAGAGCATTAATTTGAACTGTAATTTCCCCACCATCAGGTTCTTATGTATCGACAACTTTTGAATTTGGGCTTAGGCTACCCATTGGTTCTTATGTAATAGTGGAAGCTTCTTATTGTTGTTCACCACCCACCAGTTCTCTGTAATAGTGGCAAATTCTTGCTGTTGTTCACCACCCACTAGTTCTTGTGTAACAGTGGGCAAAAGAGGATGTAAAATAAGAATCTCCAATTTTCCCCTCTGAAGCCTAGTCGCCTTTGTTGCAACAAAAGTCACAGTTCTTCTTTTTGTGCCTGGGAAAAATGTTGTAGTTCCTACAAATGGCCTCTTCATGTTTCCACGGGGTGATATGGTAGGAGCATGATTTTTTCATGAGGATTTCAACCTCAGAATCTGGAACAATATGGGAAGAATCGTCATGAAGAGCAGATGATTCTTCCTGTAATTCATTTATTGTCGCCTTTGATCGCGTATTCATATTATTGGATGATCTTTCTGCTCCTAACCCTGTCTTTGCATCCCTTAAGGACCTCTTTAGACTTGTCTCTTATATATCCCATTGAGATGGCATCTATAGGTTTGATATTAACTCAGTATGTCCAAAAGATGCCTCTACATCCGATTCTTTCCCAAATTCATCATAAGGTTCTTCCATACTAGATTCTTTTTCAATATCTACACCTTCATCTTTTGTCCGCTTATCATCCTTTGATGTAGCAATGTGGGGATCATCAAAATTCTGCTACACAGGAACTTCGTCTTGCACCTTCAGACCTATCTCATGTAGTCTTCCCACGATTGCACTCTCATGGATATTCCTTATTTCCATATCTTCAATACCCTGTCCAAGTTCCATCTCAGTCTCCTCCCTCTCTTCTCTTTCACCATCTGATATACTTTTGTCATCACTTTCCTCCTCTTCTAACTCACTAGTACTGTCATCTTCAATTCCCAAAGATTTTTCTATTACACTAGCAAGGAATTGTGCCCATCTCCTGTTCTATTGTTCTAGTTCCATCATACTAATCAATTTGATGAGTCGATGGTTTGTAACAGAGGTGTGTTGGGCCTAGGGATAGGTAAGCATAATTTACTTATAATTTTGCTTAAGTATGAAAAGGAGTTGTGACAGAAGGAAGGAAGGAAGAGAAGATGGAGGAAAACGAGAATGAGGTGTGATAGAGGCATATAAAGAGGAAGGAGTTAAGGAAACAAGTCATGACAGAAGAAAAAGTCTCAACATAAGAAGAATTCGTAACAGAAGAAAAGCCATGATGGAGGGAAAGGACACAACAAAGAAAGAAGGTGAAGGAGTGGAGCCATGCCAAAAGGCATGCAGGGACACAACGGTCAGAAAGAGATAGGTTAGAAAGATCGTGGGTACAAGGTTGGCTATAGATGATAGAAATCACTCATATGAAGGTATCTTTGTAAGTCAGGTCATTAACGCATGTTGTCATGTGTCGCTATAATAGAAAAGGAAGCCTATGGGCTAAGTGTAGGAAGTCTGTTGAGAAAGCGACAGGAAAAAAGAGTCTGTAAAGAGTCCATAAAAGGAGGAACCAAAGTTGTATGCGGGTTAGCTCATGGTTGTTGTTAGTCTCTTTGGTCTTTATTAGCTCTAGTTGTTATTATTGTAAGTAGTGTATCTGTTAGTTTTTGCTAAGTGCATGGATTCTAAGCATCTACAGCTGAGTGCACAAAAGTGTGGGAGAAATAAGATCATCCAGGCTGTGTACGGATCATCAATAAAGTCGTAAAAGAAGGTGAGTCGATCCAGGCTGTGTGCGGATCAGTAGTATAATCAAGTAGAGGAAGATCAACGATAGAATACAAGAGAGCATGAGAGGAGAGGATAGTTTGTATAGATATCAAGGAATATGTAGAGCAAAGTCTACAACTTAGTGCATAGACCAAAGGTGCCATATATTTCTCATGCCAAATGTAGAGCACCTTTGTGGTTTTTACTGGATGGGTTTCCACGTTAGCTTCTGTGAATATGCGTGCATGTTGAATGTGTTTGAGTTACCTATATATATTTTGCTTTGAATAAATGCTTATATATTTGCTTATGAATGAATAGATGCATATAAGTCACACTGTTATAAGTTGAATACATTTATGTTGCACTAGGGTTGTTGTTATATTAGTTGCAAAGAAAGGGTTGTGTTGCGGTCTAACTGGTCATAATAAGCATAAGTAATCCACCCATGGGTTTTGGTAAAGCACCTTGGTAAATGACCAAGGGACTGGAAATCCTTCACCCAATTGCGAAAACCTAGTTCTGGCACTTACCAATAGAAAGATATCTCGGGTGAGATTGCATCTACGTTGCAAGTGTTGTCAACTTGGCTTTGCTATGTCGTGTTGATATCTTAGGCTTTGTTGTGCTAAGCAGAAGGGACTGAACCTGGTTCAAAGGGAAGCCGAAAATCCAACAAATGGTTCCATTGGCGGGACCGAATCATTTTGGCGAGGGATATGTTGTGGCAGCTGACGAAGCCTGAAATCCAATATTGGGTGGATTTCAAAGCGTTAGAGTTTGCACAAGAAGAGAGCCTAAGATCTCAGTGGAACCCAACATAGTAGTTGGATCAGTACCTTTACACGAAGATTTAGGAGATTTTATTTTCCGAGTTTCCCATTGAGTTGCATGAGTGGTTGTTTAACTTGGAAACAGAACAAAGAAACTTCCAAGGAGGAGAACCGATGGAGTGGAATCCTCAGTTGATTCAACGAATGAAAAGTGTGAGCAACCATGTGTCAAGCACTGTAGATTTCTGGACAGACAGTATTTTAGACGGATATGTTATTGAGTTTGTTGTTGACATAATAACCTCATATAGTGAGGCAGAGTGAAATTTTTTCCAAGGACCCCATGGAAGATATTTCTAGTCTTTAAAGACGTGGATAAAAATGCTTGTATGTGAAAAAGGTATCCTACGAATGTGAGATTTTGAAGTTGTGCATAAAAGGTGGGTATGTCGCAGCAGAATTCGATGAAAAATGGCGCAAACTAAGTTGTGATGTTCCCTAGAGATAGTGGAACTCAACTAGATGTTGTTTATTTAAGAAGTGGAAGAAGATTCCAGTCAGGAAAACGAAGAAAGACTTTGATATAAGGAGGGAGTTGCAACACAACAAGAGATAAGACTATGAGCTTGCATCGTACTTGGACGAAGGGTCTTGCGACAAAGAAGAAGAATATCAACCGATATTTGAAGGAAAAGAACAATTAGAAGAATCAACTGAAGTTCCAGATCTAGAACGTGGGTACGATACACCTACAACACTGCACACATCTCCAAAGGTAAGATCTGGAGACTTATATCCAACTGGATTTGTAAATACAAGTAGTACTAACACTGTAAATAACAGAAAAGGGAGTCCAGCTAGTCAAAATTTTGTTCCAAACATACCATCAATTAATACAATGGTTGGGATCGACATTAAGTTGCCAATATTCAATGGAAATGGGTTGGAAGACCCAGAGAAACATCGGTTTCTATATGAAGTCGTATGGACTATGCGACAGATCTAATATGAGAACATAAAGAAAGAACAGATGATCACGACTTTGTGAGGTCATGCGCTAGACTGGTACATGATTTTTTCTATAGTGCCAGTAGGAGTTGCGCAAAAAATGCTCGACCAAATTCGAGTGGGAATGATAAATGAGTTTAGAAAGTCAAAGTTTGAGTTATAGTGCATTAATGAGATCAAAGAAATCAAGTAGCTACCTACATACTCTATTTGGGACTTTGAACATAGATTGAAGACATTAATGGCCAAAGTGAGCTTCCATATGTCGGATGTACAACACAAATAATGGTTCATTGTTGTCTTGCTTCCATACATTTGGATCCCATGGATGCAACAGAAGATTGTGTCACAGGCAGAAGCTCTGGAAATAACAATGAAGCTAGAATCCTCGTTGATTGGAGAAACTGACGCAGGAATGATGGATATTCAGTCACAGTTGGCCAATCTTACGATGCAACTCCAGGACATCAAGAAAGGTAGAACAAACATACACCATAAAGATAATTGCCCAGCGCTCATGAACTATGTCGCAGCAGGAGCGTCGAACCCGATAAACACCCAAGGGTTGCCTTGGTGCATAATATGTCAGACTAGAGGTCATAAGTCGAAAGAAAGTTTGTATCTACAGAAGATTGTAAGTACAACATCTAGTTTGTACTATAAATTTTGTAAATCAGTAGGACACGATGAGAAAGATTGCAAAGCACTTCAACTGCTGCAAGAAAACACGGTGGATACCTACTTGATGAAGAATGATGAGCAAATGCAAGCTAAACGAACACAACCTCAGTATCATCCTGCTCAATATCCACCAACACAATTTCAACAACCACAATATCCTCAACCACAATACCAACAAAATCAATATCTGCCATAGCAACAATACCCTCAGCCAAGGGGCAGTTGAAATTTTCAAGGCTGAGGACAACAACAAGGAGGAGGAATATTTGGTTGAGGAAGAGGCCAAGTCATATGTTATAAATGTGGACATCCAAGACACTTTTCTCGAGATTGCCAAATTCCCGCGAAGACGTGTACATACTGTAAAGCATTTGACCACACTATCGAATAATGTCGACAATTAATCATGAAATGGCAGGCTCAAACTGTGGGAAATCCCAACCCTATGCAGAATCAGAACCCAAATCCCAACCAAAACATTAAGATGGTTTATGTTAAGCTGATAGAACCAAACATTGTTATTGTTACAAGAGGAGGTGTTGCGATGGGAGCAGACCAAAATACACCACATGGACAACCGTAGGTGCGACCTGCGACACAAAAGAAACTTAAATTAGATGTCCAGAAGGAGAAGGAAATATTATTGGATGTGCGACCAGAGTTTGTTGATACAAATCAATCGTTGACATCTGGACAAGTAAAGGTGATCCCCGAAAGATTTGAACAATTACTCAGGAAGAAGCCAATGAAAAAGGTTAGTAAGATTAATTTTTTTTCAAAAGTTGTTTAGCACTAATCCATGATAGGGATGTTGTCACAGAATTGATAGCACTCATAGAAGAAACCCATAAGACTTGCAACCTGAAAAGAGAGTTAACCATGTCGGGAAAATATTAAAAACTAGTCACGAACTGCAAATGACTGCGCAAATAGGACATTATGATATGGACTATATCATTTTAGATATGGGCTCGGATGTCAATATACTGACAAGACATGCATGGGAAATCATGAATAAGCCACAATTGTATTGGTCTCCCATTCAGCTAAGGCTTTCCAATCAGCTGAAGGTTTTACCCATTGGTAGACTAACTCAACTACCTGTTGAAGTAGAAGGTTTGAGGACATACACAAAATTTGAAGTAATTCACATTGTCGATGATACGAACCCATATCCTCCACTTTTGGGGATTGATTGGGCGATAGATAATCCAACTATAATTAATTTTAAGAAAAGAATCTTGTCATTTGAAGATTCTTAGATAGGTGTGGTTACGCCAATTGATTTGCTTTAAGGGCAGAGATATGTTGAACCAGTGAATAGTGAAGGCCAAGGCAGTTACCTAGATCAAATATATAATGTCGTGTCTTCAAGAGACAACTATATAAATCCAACAACTGATGGAAAGATGAGTTGGAAAAGTGTTATGTCTTGCACATCCGATTCAGGTGACACATTAGAAAATTGGCAGAACTGGTTGCATGAAGTCTCCATGCGATGATGTGCAAGAATTACAAGATATCTACGACAGGTAGGAGCCGAGGAAAGTGAGCTACCTACATGTTGATTGCATGGGCAGACCCGGGTTTACTATAATTAATCAACAACACCCCAAACTCACTGGCCCTTTCGGCAACAGACCGCAAAGCGATCTGAAGTC
>LPNX010670352.1:8660-21674 GCA_001517045.1 Pseudotsuga menziesii
TTTGCTGGCTAGCTTGTCTATCCCCCCTCTGTATTCCTTCACTCTAATTTCTAAGGCATCTTACCTAGTATTCTAATAAGCAATGTGAGAGGTTGTACTATCAATTTGTAGTAATCCTTGCCAAAAATCATGAGTATTCTTAAGGGTTCTATGCCAACTACCCCTTATTATGATATTGTTTCCTCCACGGGGACTTCACTTAGTGAACCTCTTACATAGCACGTGCGATCATGGGATATTAAAGAATACCCTTAATTTAGAGAGATATTGACCCAAACTCTTTTTGTTGAAATCCCCTCCCAATACGTAAAACCTCCTCCCCACCCTTTTTTATACCTCAATCCTTATAAACCACCCTACCCACCCCCACCTTAAACCCCTCACCCCCCCAATACCTGCAATATATTGGTTCAATTTTTTATAATTTTAAAACCCACAATATGAACTAACATGATAGGATATTGGTAAACAAGTGAAGCCCCCGTGGTTTCCTCTAACTACCTACTGTGCCTATTTATTACCCACCAACTACCAAGTGGGCATATTTCATGACTATGGCCATATAAAATGCAATATCCCATTGGGTACCTTCTTAAGTATGCCATATTATCCTCCCTAGGTACATACACACTTAACCCCTTCATTCCCTCCATTTGGGAATTCATTCTATGCTTCATTCTATTTATCTTCCGAATGTCATTAAGGTCATCCATCCCAATTTCTCCCCAGTTTGAAGAATTGGCCATGTGAACATACACATAAAGCCTTGAGAAACAAAACTCACCACCCCAAAGTGAAAACTTTTCCCTAGGAATAGAATTATAATCACATAAAAAAGGAACAAAACATATGAATTGGTACATATTTCTCCTCACTGTCCAAGTTTTTCATTAATACTCTTCTTCTATCCCAATGACAAGGAAATAATAAAGGATCACAATTTTTTTTTACCTCCTGCCACTTCCATGAATCATTGATATGCATTACCAACACGCCCTCCAGGAAACGAGTTACATTGCTTCCCAAAGTCGTCCACATCCCTGATATCTCTTACCATAGATATCCCCCCTATTAAGGAAGAAAATGAGTAGAACGCCATACAAAAGCCAACCAACAAAGGAGTTAAAGTGAGAATGAGTGAGCCAAGAACACGAGGGAGTGTTTTGGTTCCCTCACTTGAAATAAATGAAGCAAAGTTCCACATGTTATGGGAAGGACGAAATTTTCATGTGGGGAGCATGCTCCTAGTTTCAAATCCCAACACCATGATGCTTGAGTAGTCCTTCCTATGTGCTTTCATATATAAGAATATGGGGGAGCCACCTATGCTTTGGAAGGACCCTGATCCGTAAACTCCAGGAAGTTTTGGTTAACCTACAAGAATTTAAAATTTGAAATGTTCTTAATTTCTAAGTTCCAATAAGGAATAAAAAATAAGCTTAAAGAGAATTGACAATACGAACATAATCATGAGAATAAATAGAGATTGCAACCATGAAAATGAATATTGTAACTTGTTAACAAAGTTTGGCTCATAATTCCTACGTCTCTAGGTCCACTTTTAGTGCGACCAATCAAATTAACTCTTAAAAATGCATAAGGTTACATCAAATATAGAGAATCACATAAATATCATTGTGTTCAAAGATAACAGACAGAACCAATGCGATACCTCAAGCGTATAAATGGAGACTCTCTGTCTTCAACGCAGTATCTCCAAGCACTGGACAATACACATCATGATTTTACAGTCTGAAATGCTTATGTCTAATGAAATCCACTAAACTATTACTATTCCAATTGTGTATTTCTTCCTCTATTGCCTTCTGTATCTCGCTGCCCTGTCTCGCCATGTCCTTGGCCATGACTAAAATAGTCTGTTAAATAGAATAATTTGGTTGGTGAAGATCCGTGGATAACGTTCCCAATTTGGGTCAAAATCCACCTCGATTCCCAAGTTACCTATAGGATAAGAATACAGGCCCAAATCAGGAGTAGAATGGCATGAAATGAGGATCAAATTCAAATATCCATGTCCAAATATCAATGTACAAACTGAAAATCCAAATCTGTAGACGTAACTTTCTGTTTAAACTAGGACCATCAATTTATTCTGTCGTCGAGAAAGTTGAACCGTTGATCAGTGTGACCCCAACTATTTGTGCTCAATTTCCGAAGCCAATTGTTGATGCTAACTTTCCGAAGGTGAATTTCTGAAGATGACCTATTTTGACTGTTTTGACCCCAATGTCAAAAGTCGAAACTAGCATCACAACGATCCTACCAACTTACGACTCCTGCCCTTCTGGTTGTTCAATGTCGGAAGTCAACAGTTGACATGGGCTCCAAAATATTGTCTCTTCCTCTCTCAACTTTCAATTGTGGCATAATCTGATTAAGAAATCGGAGATAGGCCCTACTTCTACATGCCACATGTCGAAAGGTAATTAGTCCAAATGTCAAAAGTTCAAATTGTGATAACTTCTACATTTGAAGTACAAATTTGACAAAATGGGTATCACCAGAAAGATTTCGACAATCTCTATAAATATGTAACCTTTTCTTAAGCATTTGAAGAGTTTGAATTTTAGTTATTAGGGAGATCCTCCTGGATTAGCCCTATTTTACACAAAAATTCCCTTATTAAGATTAATCGCTTAATTAGTGAGCTTCCCTACCATGAGATTATTATATCTTGTGACACACATAAGATTAAATTCATTGATTTGCTTGAGACTCCAAAGGATTCTATCATGAGTTTTGCTCATAATGGTTTCCTCCTTGACAATTATTTTCCTTGCTTGTTTTATAACCAGGAGAGAGTGTCTCCAAGGATTTTGATTTTTTGAATCTTGAGGTGTTTGATTACTTCCAAGCCCATATACAAGGCATACAATTCTTCATGGTTAGTCACCCTTCCCATTCCCTAAGAGAAAGTCAATTCAATTTTTCATCGAGATCCAAAAGGACCCCCTGCAACCGCTGCCCTAGACTTGTGTTTTATTATTGTTTACAAGCCATAACAATATGAAATAAATAGTAGTTGTGTTTTTATTTTCATGACATATAGTTTACAAAAGGTACTAATGCTGTTTATTTTTTTATGCCATGATTTTTTCCCTTGGAAAAAATCGTAATTTTATTTTATCGGCGGTGAACAAAATTACATTCTGCAGATGCATATGCATTTGTGCAAATAGCTACATGTAATAACACATGAACTAGGAGTAGGCCTGTAATCCCGAGTCAACAAATCAAATAAAACAAAAAATCAACATTGAAAAATGAGAACGGGGTTTGTAGAAATCCTCTATTTTCCCTTTCTTCCCCTTCTTCTTTGGTTTCACTTCAGTCCATCCTCTTGGTTGTGGTGCAACAACAATCATCTGTTTGGTTTTCACATTCTCATTATTTGTCCTAGGAGCTTGTTCCTTATATGAATCTGAGCTTTTTGTTTCATGTGCATGCTTTAGTTCACCTAAAGAGGAATCCATAGGAATCACTTCCTTTGAAAGAGAAGGTTCCAACATTTGTGTTTCCTCGAAGGATTTCTTTTGTCCTATGTTCTGTGCATTAACCACTGATTCTTGATTCACCTTTTCTTCCTTATTTTTCTTGGAACCATCATGTTCATCTTCATCATCCTCTTTGTCCTCTTCAAGGAGTGGGGCATAGTCTTCCTACCAGTTTTTAGGATTTGTATTTTGCCCCTTTTTGTTCTTTGAGATATTTCTAGCTTGTGGACATGAGTCCTAGAGGTGACATCAAAGGTGATGGGTTCTACACCTAAATGTATTATTTTCATAGTCCAAACTCTGGGTCCAATGGAAGGATCTATGTTTAATTTGTAATATGTATGGAAGACCTTTACTAAGGTTTATCTCCACACAAATTCATGCATAAGTGAATAAACCTTGCTCATTCCTTTCACTATCACTTTTGATATACCTCCCTAGTAGATTGCCAACTTCTTCCAATACTAAATGATGTCAGAAAGGTAGAGGCAAGTTTGGAAGCCTAACCCAAACATAGACCCTGCTCAAAGCTCTTTTGATAATCTTCCTGAAGATCAAAATGAACTACACAAAAACCCTTGGAGCATAAGAAAATTTGGCATTTTGTGGTCCATTTGGAATAAATCAATTGATGAATATCAATTGAGTAAGGCCAAAACCCATTAAAACAACAAATAACAGCTTAATATTGAAGCGATTTAAATATTTGAGTTACATATGGGTTCTTGAACTCCAACGATAACATTGTATCCATTTTTTCCACAATATACAGACTGAGCTAGGTAGGGGGAGGGGCTGTTCACTAAGGCCCCTTTAGGTGAGCTACTTGCTTATAAGAATTGGAGGAATAGGGTCCTATTTTTCCTTCTGCTCCCTCCTCCAGGAGAGACACCAGATTTAATGATGAGCTCCTAAATATCTGATACTCCAACAACTAAGAGTCTTCATGCATAACATTTCTCTCTTGTGTGAAATAAATAGAGGTTCTAGGTTTCTCCCCACTTCATTCTAAAATTGGATTTAACTAAACCCACATAGTTCTATATGTATCTTCTCACATATTCGTATTTTATTTTCCATGATATATGTCATGATAAAAGGTAGCATGGCCACTTGTCTCTTGAATAGGATTGTTCAAGGATCATAACTCATCCCCTCAGTTGAGTACTCTTTGCACACGGGAGTATTAACAACAATACGATAGTCCTTCATGTAGGTGAGATTTCAATTCGAGGCAGGGGTTTCAAGACTACTACTATGGTGGAATTTTGGGCTATCACATGTCAATTTGGTTCGCCTCTTTGGAATCTTGGGTTAGTCAGTAAAAATGTAATCCATTTCATCCCAAACCCAAGTATCTTAGGCATTCGGTGAATGCCCTTCTCATTGTGCTATGTTGTTCTCTTCGACATTTATTAAGCAGAGGTGTTGGTGTTAGTATAAAGATTGAAGTCAAGAAGAATACAAAAAATGTTAATACAATTTAATGTTTTTGAGTTAAATATGGTTGAACACAATCATCTAGGCCATTGTGGAAATTTTAGGCTTATGAAAATTTTAAAGCTTTGAGGGATCCGGTTGGGAAAATTGAAGGTATACATAGGGATTTCTCACATTTAAATGAGTAATTGAATGCTCAACTGCCCAATTAAGTTGAATTTGAAAGTATTATTGAATCACAAAACATGAGGATTGACAAAAATCTTATCATAATTGGACATGCACTACAACATAATTCTTGGTTTCTCTTAAATCTCCCAATATCAGGTAGGTCATCTTATAGATTCCATTTGTTTAGTTAAGGAGGAGTAAATTGAAGATGTCATAGTGCAACATTCCTTTAGAGACCCTATAACCATAGCATTAGTTGAATAAGAACTTGGAAGCCTAAAGGATGAAGATGTTGCCATGGATGAAGCCCAAAGTATCATAGAATGCGAGGGAAATTCGTTAAAATTGGTAGAGAAAAATAATTATTGTCTGGGTACATGCCGAAAGCGGTGCATTTATCATACTATGAGAAAATTATGATTAGGAAATGAGTCACATAACATACTTTGAATACTTTCCAAGACTAATAGAGATAGGCCAATTATATAATCTCATATCACTATTTTCTTACATGTAGCAAACAAAAAATCTATGCCAATTAGGTGTAGCTTGAGTGGTTAATTGTCAAGTTCAATCTCACTTTGTAACATGTTTTCTTTTTATGAGACGATTGTTGTTGAGATGTTCACCTAGAATTGAACCCTAAATAATTTGATTTACTCTAGGTACCATCCTCAAAAGCAGGAAAGTGACCAATATTTTGTTCTTAGAAATGCATCATGTAAAGGAAAAAAACATAAAAAATAAATAAATTGATATTTATATGACACCATACTAATATGGTGTTGGGTTAATATATCTTCATAAATTAACAAGTGCCACAAGGTGGCGAAGTCCGTGATGTTAGCTTTATAATGCTAAGTACATATTATTAGTATACAAAATACAAAATTGTTGGTATCAATGCATGTTACTGTGTAACGCAGTCTTGTAAAAGTTCTAGTCTATGTACATTTGTTAAAGAAAATGAGCATAAGTAAGGAAAGAATGTTGCATTTTGCAATCATTTGCGATTGTTTCTTTTTCATAGGTAGGAATATGCAAGCATTACATCAAGTGAGAACGAAACCCAAAGTGCCCGTTAGTTTCAAACACATTATTATTAACAAGGTTTAGTTGGTTTTGATGCACCGGACCAACAACATTGCAAATGAACTCTTGAACTATTAACTATACAATGAGATGCCATATTATTTTGTTTCTAGATTTAATGAATACACATAAATGAAATTTGCAAGATTTGTTTGCTTTTATTCTAGAGAACAACCTTGGATAGTATATTAGATTGCAGACAAAATCCAATGTATAAATTTAGAAGTTGTCCTGTAACATAATTCTATCAAGCAAACAAGCTATGTCCGTTGTAAATATATTTTCAATTGAAAATTTTCTAAATAAAACTTTAAAATTCTCAATTTTTGCAAAAATACTATTACAAGTGAAGATTTCCTCATGTAACATAATTTTATGAAAAAAAACAAACAATCTCTATTGTAAACATATTTTCAAACAAGAATCAACTAGTGCATTTGTGAAATCAAGCAAACCACCAATATTTCTGTTGTAAACAACATAATTATTATGCTGATATCCATCAACAAATATATTGTGAACCTGCGATAGCAATTGCAAAACAATTAAAGAGAGTTAAACTCGGCAATTTCTTTCAAACAAAAGCTGGACAAGTTTTTCTATTATTGTTTTGCTTATTCAACCAAATTTTAAATATGTTTCTTGCCTTACCCTAGCTATTGTCCCAATTTTTTTTGTAAGTTCCAAAGTTTGCTCTTGTCTCTTTGTTGAGCAACAAAAAACTTTGGCTTTGTATTTTTTTTCTATTTTTCTAGGTAACTCTGTAGTGTTTAATATGCGCATATCCTATACAAAGAAGAACACGATGATGTTTACATGTTGGAATGAAAGCGTTTTATCATAAATATAACATAAAATAGAAAAATGGTTAATACTTAGATTAGGTGTATCAATTTTTTCCCAATTAACATGTGATACGTTGCTAAATACAACATGTGAAATTGGTTTAATGCAAGGAATTTGAAGGTGACAATTACCAACAACATTCTTGCATAATGTTTTTTTTTTCTTTTTTTCTTTCAATAGTTTTCATTGATGCAAGCAGCTGCAAGATTGTAAAAGAGTTGTTATTTTTTGTTTGAAAAAAATAATAAAATAGAAGTGTGATTATGGAAGCCAAAAACTATTTTCTATTAAGAATATATCATTCAAACTAGTCAATTTTAAGCAACATTAATCTACGTTTATATACATAAAGGATTGTACAGGGAAAAAACCTAGCATGAAATGATCCAAAGATGTGCTAGCTAGATGTTAATGACCATGAAAAAATAAATAATCTAAATTCAAAGCTAACTAACCAAAATGGAGCACCAAAGTAAACATCAATATGTAATCCACACCTCACCACATCAAATGAAAGAATTTGAAACAAAAAATTAATGCACAAAAAAGATTAAAAAAATTACAAATATGAGCAGAATATATCAAATTGCAACAATTCTAGCTGTGGAGCAAGAGGAATCATATGCCAGACTCATGAGAGGACATTTGAAATAGACTATGAGGATAACAACCATTGTAACAACTAGGCTGATTAGAGAACCTCAACTACTTGTAGTGCTTGGACCCACTCCTCAACATATAATGTTTTTTGTTGATAAGTTATCTCCAATATTTATAGACTAGGTATTGTACATAAGATACGCTAAAGGTATACAAGTCATTGTCCTTCTTACTATTATATGAAGGTGCTCTCTTACTCGCTACCACATATAGAAAATGTATATACACTTGTCATTGATCTCTACACACCCCAAGATGTACTAAGATTTGAAGGTGTCGACAAAACGAGTTGGGCATGCATGATGACTATGTGGCCCCTAATAAACAATGTCCGACCAAGGTACCATATTGCAGGGATACATTAAGTTTGTCAAAATACATGCATGAAATTTGATCGATATGAGACTTATTTGACTCATACCTAATTGATAACAAACTTGAGTGGCTTCTTTAAGACCAATTCCTGATATTTCAGTTAAGGCAATTCTGACTTATTTATTGGAAACTAATATAAATCACACATGAAGTTTCTCTGTGAATATATCTTTCAAAATAGGAACTCTGATTGCATTTTAATATATAGTTATAAAATATACACCACTCCATTGAATATCTCTTTCTCTATTGGGTTCCTTCTGCTAGAAGGAACTCAAAAGCTATCTGGGCACTCAATAACCAGAGTGGGGAATCTAATGAGGATGATTCCATGTTAAAAGCTATGGGTGTTCAACACTTCTCAGAGCTTTTCTTTGATGATGGTAAAAATAATATAGAGGCTCAACTCAATGTCATCAGATTATCTCCTTCCTTTGTACAGGAAGAGGATCACGAGCTCTTCATGTCTGATTTTACTCTACAAGAAGTTTAAGATGTACTTAAAGGATTCAAAAAAGATAAAAGTCCTAGACCAGATGGGTGGACGGTGGAATTTTACCTTCACTTCTTTGATCTTGTTAGGTTGGACATTTTGAAAGTTATTGAACACTCTAGGTTAGAGGGTCGAGTCATAGGTGCCCTCAATGCCACCTTTATTACCCTTATACCTAAGTGTGACAATCCTACCACTCTTGCTGAATATAGACCCATCTCCTTGTGCAATCTGATTTATAAGACCATCTTCAAGCTCGCTGCTATCAGACTTAAGGTAGTCCTTGATAAGGCTATAACTAAGCATCAGTTTGGGTTCCTGCATAACAGATAGATCATTGAACCAATTGGTATTGTACAAGAAGCCCTCCATACTATCAAGGTTGAAAATCAAAATGTGATGGTATTGAAACTTGATCTGGTGAAGGCCTTTAACAAGGTCAGCTGGTCTTTCTTGAGGCTGGTTCTTTTACAGAATGGGATCCCTACAAAATTTGTGAGTTGGATCATGGGCTGTGTGGAGTCTACAAATTTTGTTGTACTTATTAATGGGACCCCATCAAAGTTCTTTCAAGTCTCGAGGGGTATTAGACAGGGATGCCCCCTATCTCCCCTTCTATTTATTCTGATCATTGAAGGATTGAGTCTATTGATTAATAAGGCACTTATTAGAGGTGATATAACAGGCATCAAAATGGCTCATAGTCTGTATCTTACACACCTGCTCTTCGTAGATGATGCTATCCTATTTGGTTCAGGCACGCTGGCTGAGTGGCAGCAATATAAAGTCATCTTGGATACTTTTTACTCTGCTACAGGTATGGAAATCAATGTAGACAAATCTTCATTTCTGTTCAATAATGTCGAGGAGCCGGTCAAACATCAAATTTTTAATATTATGCCATACAAAATGGAGCCCATTGTCGCGGTTTTAAGTACCTGGGATATTATCTCAAACCGTTGGGATATGGCATAAAGGACCAGAGATGGTTCTTATAGAAGTTGGAAAAAAAACTGAGTAACTGGATTTATAAGCTGCTCACTCTGGGTGAAATACTGGT
This sequence comes from Pseudotsuga menziesii, assembly GCA_001517045.1. Lineage (NCBI taxonomy): Eukaryota > Viridiplantae > Streptophyta > Pinopsida > Pinales > Pinaceae > Pseudotsuga > Pseudotsuga menziesii. The sequence continues at coordinate 18,313 of LPNX010670352.1, forward strand.
TCTAGTAAAATATGTTTTGATGAGTCTTGCGATCTATTGGCTCTCTCTAGCTCGTATGCCCAACACCATACTGAAATACATTCGGAGATACATCTTCAATTTTTTATGGGGAAGCTCACAAGGTAAACATAAATATCATGTGGTAGATTGGCTCACCATCTCCAAGCCATATGCTCTAGGTGGATGGAACATAAAAAATATGGATTGGTTTAGTTTGGCCTTGCGAACCAAAAGTTTCTGGCTTGTACTCAATGGAGATGGACTCTGGTCCCATATTATTAAGCATAAAAATCTCAAGAATTTACCTATTGATGTCTGGCTCAGACAACATTCCTTCAAAGTCCAGGGCACCTCTCATATGTGGAATGGTTTTATCAGAGCCATTTCATGGATCACTAGATGTCTTGGATGGAAGACCGGCAATGGAAAAAACATTAAAGTGGGCATTGATCCCATTGCTGGTTTTGCTTCTGATTATATTTTACCAGAGGATCTTAGACTGTATTTAGAAGATTATTGTATTCTTACATTATCAGATGTACTCAATCGAGGGGTTGCTACCACCTCCACTGATTATTGGCTCTCTACAGATGAGTTACAGTTGGGTGGTCATTGGAAGGAAGCATGGTCAAATTACATAAAAGGCTTACATCATGGTGGGATACACATCAACAATTCAGCTGATACTCTGGTGTGGATGTATAACAAGTCGACAAGCTCAGTTCAAGCCAACTTAATGTATGAGCTGATTGCAAATATCTCCGTCACCAGCAGACCAGCTGACTTCTTTGTCAATATTTGGAAATTTAGCATTCCACTGAAGATTATTTGTTTCAATTGGCTCTGCCTGTCGAATAAGGTACATACTTGGGACAACCTGATTAAAAAAGGTTGGATTGGACCAAATAGGTGTTGCTTGTGCAGATCAACATCAAAATCAGTTGATCATCTTTTTCATGAATGCAGCTTCATCAGACGGGTAACAACCCTCATTAGATCCTCTCTTGCCATTCCTTATTTTTGGAAGGAGACTAACTTTCTTCTTAATGTCTCTTCCTGGATCAACAAAGGAAATAATCTGATGTATCTTCCTCTCCTTTTATCATGGCAAATTTGGTTGACAAGGAACAAATGTGTATTTGAAGACAAACAACCTGATATTTTTCATGTTGTTCAGTCCATTAGGAATCAACTTCAGCTCTATCCTGTTACTGCCCAGCAGAAAAGTAAAAGGAGAGCTATTGGACCGGCACCTGCTTTTGATTTTCCTGATGGTTTCTTTGATGGGGCATCATCTAATCATCTGGGAGGTATTGGTGTCCATTTACTGCTTAGCCAGGACCACTATTTCTACTTTAAATTGGGTGTTGGAATGAGTACAAATACCAGATCCGAGCTTCTGGCTTTATGGACACTCCTTCATTGTGCTAAAATCATGGGCCTTCACTCTTTACATATCTTTGGAGATTCATCTCCTATCATTAACTGGTTCAATTGAAGATCAGCTCTTACTTTACTCACTCTTGATGGCTGGTGTCATCGTATTAGGGAGCTGGAATCATGCTTGATCCAGCTAGAGGCCATTCACATATACAGAGAACACAATACTAAGGCTGGTAGCTTATCCAAAGAAGCATTAAACTTGGTCTCTGGCCAGTTTATGTTTTTAGAATTCACCAATGGTGAATGTTCTGATTAGGGCTCTTTTTAGCTTTTCTAGCCCTTGGCACTCATTTCGTTTTGTGCTGTTTCTTTTGACATCCTTTGGATGATGGTGGTGGATGACCCACTCTTTTCTGCACTATTAGTATAATGCTTCTTTGGATTAGCTACTTCAGAATTAGTAGGATTTTCTCTGTGTATTGAAGGGTATGGCAAACGATGTAGTCATATCCCCTAGCATGTTATGTGCTCACTGTGAAGTATTTTTTGTATAGCTGATCATTGACTAGCTAATAGCAATTAAAGAACTTGATGTTTCACTCCCATGAGCTCAGTAGGTTGATAGCTGAAGCAGTAGTATCTCGATGATGTCCATAGTTGTATTCTCCATGAGCTCAACTCTTGCTGAAGATGTATCCATGTTACCTTTGATTTCAATGAAATAGCAAGGAACTGATATTTTCCCCTGGAAAAAATATACACCACTCTTATTACAAACAAGTTTTATACATGATTTTTAATATATATAAATATAAATATAAAGTCTCTTTTAAGTTTTAAAAAGATAACGTTCCTTCTTTTTTAATGAAGATCAAAAGCCCATAAATATCATTCCAGCCACTTTAAATTAATGACAACTGGATTTCGATGCATGTATTGAGGAAGTTTCATATTGATGTTTTTGAATGGAAATGACAACTAGATTTCAACACAAGTTTTGTATTGAGGAAGTTTCATATTGATGTTTTTGAATGGACAGCTCAATCTTCTTTTAGAATCAAACCATGAAACTCAAGCTAGCGTTGAGAATTGAACGAGAAACTGCTTTCCAAACTAAGTTTTTTAATTTATCAGGAAATCTCCACAAAGTTAATGAAATATCATGATTGCATCTAGGTTAACGAACCTTTGGTGTGATTTTTCATAGTTTAAGTTGGATTTTCTTTTTCCGAATTTTGATTTTTGTGAAAGCGGAAGATACTAAGGCATTTTTTTGTTTACATGGAATTTTCTTGCAATTTTGACAAACTAATTTACCTTTTATACCTGTCAGAGCAACAAGTTCCAAAACAAACATGCTAGAATCCATTAACTCGTCGGGATTTCACAACTACGAAAATGATGCATATATCACTACTACATTTCGATCCAAAATCCGACGGTTACTTCCGACGGCGCGTGGATTTTTTCTTTTAAACCTACCAAAAATCAGAAAGTTAATTTTTTTTTTTAAATTTTGGTCATAAGCGTCGCTTAAGCGACGGCTAGGCTCATAAGCGTCGCTTAAGCGACGGCGCATAAATTGATCAATCATTTAAAAAAATACACTTATGTGTAAGAAAATGTTATTTGTTTTTTAATGGGAGTAATTTATATCATTTTAAAATTAATTTATAAGAACATTATCACTTTGGAAATAAAAAATAAAGAGTTTAAATATCATTAACAAAAATATTTATAATAAAGAGAGTATTTTTCCAAAATAGATGTTAGTTTACGGGGGTAAATAATTACAAGAGGGACATATTTTAGTTGATTATAATATGTTAGAGAATAATATGTTATATTTTATAATATGTTATATTTTAGTTCATTATAATATGTTATATTTTAGTTGATTATAATATGTTATATTTTAGTTGATTATAATATGTTAGAGAATAAGAACAAAGAGATGACACTTTTCTACGGTTTGAAAG
>LPNX010670352.1:42755-69863 GCA_001517045.1 Pseudotsuga menziesii
TTTATAGAGTCTACATATCAATTCTTTATAACTTACTCATGCAGAAAACTTGATATATTAATATTTTTTTTTAAACTTCGGTTAAAATGTTACATTGCCTTCGAGTTAAAGCAAACTAATAATTGGTTAGTGATTATTAAAAACAATAATACCCTACCTTCGACAAATACTAATAAAAAACTAGTTACTTTATATCCATATAGAACCTTTGACCTTTCTAGTTGTGAATGGCAAGCATCAGAGCAATGTTTTCTTTATTTATTTTGGTGTATCGTCACACCTTTAGTGCTAGTAGATCCTATCGCTAACGAACATGATTTAACTATCTCAAATGTGTAGACGTGGAATTTAAAAATATTTAGAAATTTTATTAAATGCCATTTAAAATGTTAATAATGGACAACTGTTAAGGTTGTGGACCCCTCAACAAGGATGCATCTCATATGGAAATATAGATGGGAAATCCAGCAATACTTCCCCATATTAGTGAATGGTAGAGGTGGTAAACCATCGGTCATCCTCGCAGAAGGCCTAACCCCAAAGGACTCAAGGCTCGAACCCGTGACCTCTCCCCGAATCGAGAGAGTGTGCGCACGTCTTACCAATTGAGCTAACCCTTGGGGCTATTTTTTTTTCATATGGAAATATGCATGGGAAACCCAACAATACTTCCCCACATTAGTGGATGGTAGAGGTGGTAAACGGTCGGCCATCCTTGCAGAAGGCCTAACCCCAAAGGACTCAAGGCTCGAACCCGTGACCTCTCCCTGAACCGAGAGAATGTACGCACGTCTTACCAATTGAGCATATAACTTGATTGTTATTATGCTGCTCATCGAAATTTCAAGCTATTGTATTAAGAAGGGGTTTTAAAGGACAACAATTAAGTTGTGGGTCCCATTTGGATACAACTTAATTTTCATTGTGCTTAAAAAAGGGAATTATTCAAGAGGGGATTTTAGAGATCATGGACCACATATGGAATGTTTATTACCATTTCCTCAAGTAAAGGAAAAAAAAAGGTTAGGCATGGAACACAGAGGGAATGTTTATTACCAATTCCTCAAGTAAAGGGAAAAAAAGGTTAGGGTTGCATCATGCAATTCTTCAAGTTGGTTTCAAGAAAATCGTACTTAATAATCTAGAAACTTTATAATAAATATAAAAAATACGCAGTCCACTAAAATATACTCAGTAAGTGAGAGGGACCTGAAGGAATCAATCTTAGAAAAGATCTATGTATGCCGAGCTCTTCCACTCAATGGGAGAGCTCCAATTACTAAAAAAATGTTGGGTAGCATCCCTAAGTAGTGGTCATGCTACCTATATAATAACAAATGGTGGTAATTTGGTTAGTAAATTAAAGTTACAAGTTTAATTAATAAAATGATATTTTTAGTCGAATTGATTAAGTAATTTTTTTAGTCAGTAATATTATAATATTCTATTAAAGAAATGAAAATTTACCATTATTACAAAAAAAATACTATGGTATATTTTATTTGTTTTTAAGTTGGTATTTTATGGTTTTTCATATAATTTTAAAGAAATCTTTTATATATAATGTTTTGTTTTATATTGATGACGATGATAGTGATGATAATGGTTATTAGTGTTTATTAAGAATAACATTGGTATATCGGACCTGGAATTATTTGGTTTTCTTTAGAATTTTATTTATGTACTCGAAAAGCTTTAAGAGAAGCAGCCTTAAATCACTATAGTTATGATGAGTTAAAATGTTAGGAAGGTTAATATTGTAGCAAATTTTTGAAGCTGTGCTCTAATGTGGGTGTACTCGAGACAATCTATGAGGAACTGATTTTCATCTTCAACCCTCTTATTATCACAAAGATGACAAATTCTTTCATCCCATGGTGTTTTAGGATTTACTTTATATGTTATAAAGAACTTTTGGATTTGTTCTATCCTTCTTCACGATTCTTTAGAGATGTTGCACCCCCAAACTTAACATCCATATAAGATAACACGAGTGACGAGAGTCTCAAAGAGGAGTTTCTTGTTAGCCGAAAGCCAAATGTCTAGTAATTTACAATTGTTTTCAAGTCCGCAATAAGCTTTCCACCCTCCATTAATCCTTTCCTCAATTTTATAGCTCTAGTTAAGCTTGTGATGAAGATCTGTTTTGAGATATTGGTATGGAATCACTTCTTCTAAGTTATTGTTGTCATACATGAAATTAGCATGAGTGATCTTTTGTGATTTAATTATCCTAACCTTTGTTTTGTTAGTGTTGATAGTCATACCCGTACTAGAGAAAAAATCATGAGAATTTCCAATTGCTTGTCAAGATCATAAGGACTCCTCACCATAAGAACAATACCATTAGTGTAAAGAAAAAGGATGATGACTATACTATCCAAAGTTGTGCCAACACAACCTGCATCTTCCAAAACAACCCTCTATCTTGTCATTGTATATACCAAAAAGGCAGGGGATAGGGTAAAAACCTTCCTTGAGTTCTATATTACAATCAATTTCATCTAACTAGCCCTAAAAGTTCCTAAACTTGGAAAAAACCTTCTCATACAACCTTATTGCAACAACTCTCAACTCAAAAGGGACTTTTAACTCTTCAAATCTATTTCAAAGGTTAGTTCTAGGCACTGTCACGTTAAATGCTTTTCTGAATTCAACAAAGCAACACATAAGGTTGGTTTTATTATTACAACACTTCTCAACAATGGTCCTAGGTGTAACAAGGTGATCCATATCTGAATGATATCTTATAACTCCTGCATGGCCTTTTACTTTTTTTACAAGAATTTCTATCCATATGTTGACATTCTTTTCCAAAATAATTTCATATAACTTGGATAAAAGAGGGATAATCATAATGGTCCTATAATTAGATGGATTATTTTTATCTCCATTTTTAAAAATAGGAACAATCAACCTTTTTGTCCAGGGTTTAGAGAAACCCTACTTTACTGCTAAATTGAAGAGCTTATGGATGTGAGGGATGCGGATAAGGCCACACATTTTTAAAATTTGTGCTTGGTATCCTTCAATGTCCTTAGCTTTCCCTTTCGTTAGACACTTAACCACAAACTCTATGTCTTCTAAAGAGAAAACTTCTTACGAGAATCATATTATTTTATTTAGTTTCACGATTTAGAAATTGCCTCCAGAATTTCTTAGGATCCATCTTAGCAAGGTGCAAAAACTTCTCTTGCTTTCACTTTATATAGTACATTTTTTACCCTTTTCCTTGAGACTTTGTACCTATAATCTTGTCAAAATTTTAAGGACTAGATCTAGAAGCATCCCTAATGGATTTTCTAGCATGCTTGCACACTTTATCATACCAAGGGTTGGTTGTTCTATTTTCCTCTCTGCGTGGCACCATGAGAATGGACCTGTTAATGCAATTAGATAGGGTTGTGGCAAATTTATGATAGAAGTATTTAATATCGTCCTTATTTAATGGTACATATAATTCATTATTTAAATCCCTTAAAATAGATCAATTTTATTTTGATAAAAAATAAGTGCTTTTGGTTATTATAATTTTAAGTAATAGGGCTTATGTGCATGTCAAATAAGAGTTAGGGTTAAAGATCTATGATCAAAATTGGGCTTATGGCCATATGCTCCAAATGCATATCAACAAACTTGCTAAAATTAAGTACAACTCAAGGCATGCACATCAATCTTCACAGTCATCACTAGTTCATATATAGAACCAAATACAACACTGATAAACACAAATATGACCATCTAGTCATAATCATAAAAACCAATGGAATCTTCTCCCAAAGTTAACAAGCCAAAACTGTCAAAAAACTATTAGCATCCTGGTGTTCAGTGATCTTCCAATATCCGACCTGTACATTGGATCCATATTTAGCTAAAACATATGCAAGAGAATTTCTTTCTCGGTAAATATGCTTATACCCCACAAACTCAAGCATGTCAACAAATCTGTTGACTTCATGAAGAATCCGAGCAAGTTGAATATTCTGAATTCTATACTTACCAAAGACCCAATTAATAACCAGTTGGGAGTCACCAAAAACCTGCAACTTAGTTAGGTGTTTATCCAAAGCTAATGAAAGAAGAAGCTTTAATCCAAAAATCTTAGCAAAATTATTAGTGCCGAGCCCCAAACCTACTTTAAAGGAAAAATAATGATCATCAGAAATACAGAGCATACCACCTGCTCCACAAATTTTTGGATCACCAGCTGAAGAACCATCAAACTACCCCCAAGGGAAAGCTTTATCGATAACTTCCTCGATAACAGATCTAATTCTTACCACAATTTTATCTTGAGGAAAATTGCTCAACATACCTAAACAAAGAGAAGAGACCTGTAGTGGCATGAGGGTATAGTCTTCAAAACAACTCCAGTTTCTTGCCTTCCATAAAAACCATAAAACTATAACATGTAATGACCTAATGTGCTTCACTTCCACATTAAGACACCAGTTCTTAAGGCATGAATTCACTGAATTACCACTCCATAAATTTTTGATATTTAACTTAAATTCAAGTTCAATCCATACACTTCTGGAAAATGAACATTCCACACCCAAATGAAAGTTTGATTTAGAATCCATTTTGCACAAATAACATCTTCTAGGTCCTTCCCTTCCCTTCCTACAGATAACATCCCAAGTTAATGCCTTATCAGAAAGTAAAAACCAACAAAATAATTTTGCCTTGAGAGGGCATTTAAACTTCCATAGAACCTTCCATCGCCAAGAGTATTCCACCTCATTCCTATCCAAAATCATTTAGAGGTAACCAACTTTTGGAGAATACACCCCAGTTTTAGCCTGATTCCATACCAGAATATCATCACCAACATATAATCTAACATGGATAGCTGTAAGCATAGCCAGATACCCATTCCATAAGATAATATCATGATTATCCACTAAGCCAATCCTATCAACAGATAACCAACCCTGCTCTAGCAACAAAGTCACACCAGGTCTTCCTATATCTTTAAGAAAATAGAAACAAAAAGAGTGAAGTTTATTAACCAATAAGGAGGGTAACTGATGTTTCCCTTTGCATCCAACCCATGGATCCAAACCGAGTTGAACCTATACCCCATTTCCAACCTTCCAAACAAGATAATTACCAATGAGATCAAAGGACCATAAAACAACTTTTCAGTATATAGAAATACATTTTTTTCTGTTCGACAGAGACTCTGATCCAGTCTAGAATAGATAAAGGATGGAAAAATTTTCTGAATGGCTATTTGGATCCACAAACCCGAACCCTGAATGATGTTCCATACACTCTTAGCAGTAAGTGCTTTAGTAAAAACAACAGGTATCTTCAATCCCCAACCCCCCAAAAACTTAGGAAATGCTAAAGCTTTCCAAGATGTCCAAGGAAATCTAGAGGAAGCACTGCTCCTAGACCATAAAAATTTGAAACATAACTTTTCGATCTTTTCAATAATTCCCAATGGGATCCAGAAATGCATCTAGTACTTCAGAATAGCCTCTAGTACAGATTTAACAAGGGTAAGGTTACCTCCTTTGGACAACCACCGAAAGCTCCAGTTTTTAATTCTTTTCTCCACCTTAGCAACAAGCCAATCCCAGTCCTTCGGGAGATATCTACATGGTTTAAGATGAAAGCCAAGATACTTCAAACCAGCCTCAAGTATAGCTACAGAAAAAAGAGAAAATATTCTGTAAAGAAATTAACTCCGAATCATCCAAGCCAGAATGCAATAAGGAGGATTTTTCATAATTTATCTGCATCCCAGATGCCTTGCAAAAAATTAACAAACCTCATACAAATATGATAAATATTGATCAGAGCCATCAGAAACCATGACAATGTCATCCACAAAAAGTACATGAGATAGCACAATGTCATTACCAAAATATATACCATGATAAACACCATTATCTTTTGCAGCTAAAAGAGCCCTACCCAAACCTTCGACAACAATCAAGAACAATAAAAGAGCAAGATGACATTCTTGCCTGAGCCCACGCCTTGATCTAAAGAAGGAAGATGCCACACCATTAACCAATAAAGCAAAAGATACAGAAGTCAGACTGCTCATAACCCATGTAATAAAATGCACAACAAAACCCAATTAAATTAGAGTTACTCAATTAGATTCTCTTAATATGTTTTATTTGGGAAATAGTTCATAGTCACTTTTGTGGGCAAAGAGGTAAACAAAGTTCTTGTTAACAGGAAGGATTAGAAACATGTATACGGGAAATGCTCTTCATATAAAATTTAAATATATCATATTCATAATTTTAGTATAAAATTTAAATATATCGTATTCATAATTTTAGTAAAGTTATGGAATTTGAAACATTAGTATGGAAGTAAATTAAGTAATTTTTTATTTTTCCAATCGAATTGAAAATATTAATATTAAAGTAAACCAAATAATTCTTTCATTTTCTAAATCTTGATAAACTAAAATTAATATGTATAGTAATTAATAACATCATTATTAATATAAAAAAAGGTGAGAAAAACAATATTAGAAAAAGTTCATTGATAAGTGGATTGTGGACACTCTCTATTAATGAAATGCTTTCACTTTTATGAAAATATGTAAACATAAATTAGATGGCATGGAAAAGTGACCTTAAATTGTCCATAATTTAGGTAACTTTTTTACATAATTGCCCATGGATAAATTAGATGGCATTGGGTAAGGGACCTCAAATCACATATTTTATTTAATGAAAATTGTTCTTAATTTTGATAAGAATTATGATGGAATTCATAGTTTTACCTCATTATTAGGAATTTTGATCATGGAACTTTTTCTTAGAAGGTTTGGACTATTTTAAGACATCTTAGATCATTGAATTTTTGAAGAGAAGTATGGAAGAGGTGAAATTATGCCACGCTAGAAAATTCACCCTCATCATAAATGAGGCAATTTGAGTGCCCCATATCATATTCCTCAACTAGATTAAGAAAAATGAAAAAACTTTCCACTACATAAAAGTTTGATAAACAAAAATGTACCCTTTGATGTTTTATGATACCCAAATATATGTTTTTAATGATTAGATCATTGCAGGGACTCTCTAGCAAAACAATATAACGCTATTAGGTAGAAGCTTATATTAAAAATTTGTATTTAATGTAGATTTATTTTAAAATTTAATTTATAAGTATCAAGAAATGGATCAAATCTCTTAAGATATAATTTTTTTATCCATTTAAAATGGATCTAGATGCAAATTAAAAGGAAGATAACACATTTTTATATGTAAATATTTTGTCTATATTGTTTGTATTTATGTGTGTGTATATATATATATATATATATATTATGTTTTTATATAACAATTATTTTAGGTGAATTGACAAAAACATTATAATTGACCTCTAACATAATCTTAAATTGTTTATAAGTTTGGAAAAACAATTAATCTAGTTAACTTGATTGGTAAAAAGAGATTCTTGATATCTACTTCACTCACATTCACGCTTCTATACATCAAGAGACCCTCGGCGAAACTAATAGATCAATATAACAAGTGAATATGTCACAAAGTGGCTAGTCCATGCCAAAGATAAAAATTGAGTTCAAGTACATAAGTTATAGATTGAATATAGAAATTGAGAAGGCAAAGAGAAATCATAATAACATAGCATGTTTATAGAACCTGTAACATCAATTAGGTATTTGTCTTCATATAAACATTAAAATATAAATATATAGAATTGGTAATACATCAAAATCAAAACATCATATGGGAAGTGACAACAATTTTATTATTATTCACTCTTAAAAAATTCCATATTAAATCTTTTTAGTTTTATTTTCTCTGTTTTAAAAATTAAGTCTCATTTTTAGGGATTTATGTCTCATTAATAAACTCTCTGGCCGATAAAAAAATGGAATGAGTATTTTTTTTTGTAAGCTGCACAGTTCTATTAAAATATAAGGACAAAATGTACAAAATTAACCATGACTAGAGGAGGTATCAGGAGGTGAAGCCACCACCCAAGCCTCTCAAAAACTGAGGGTTGTCTATGAAAACCAGAGATGAAATTCTTCATGACTATAAAACTAGCCGAGTACTGAGTCTTAGACAACATAACAGACATAGACCTAATTACAGGGTCCAAATTTAAAAATAGACAGAGACATAGACAGACTTGACACTATTGCATAAAAACCTGAAACGATAACTCGTTTCTGGAGATGATGAGAGCATTCTTTAGGATGAGGGATTTTCCTTGATGATGGGGAACACCCATCGTTCTTCCTACGAAGGGCTAGATGTGTTGGTAGCGGCCTCAGGAGTAGGTTGAGGCGATTACTGCTGCTGTTCTGGCTTCTAGCCTATCATGTTCTTCAAACGTTTGAAGAGCGGCTCCATCATGGAAGGGATGGGGAAAGGCAGTGTCTGTGGAGCCGGAATTATGCAACATGTCTCACTCCCACTGCCACCTCCCCCACAACCAACATGCACAACCCCCCCTGTCGCACTTCCACTGTCACCTCCTCCTAGTCCACTACCACCTCCTCCTAGTCTACCATGCCCTATGATGCCAACTGTGCCCTTCCATGCGAACGTATTATGATCCAAGGCCGTGAGCTGAGAGTCGATTTCGGCCATTCTGGTTTTCATGGCGAGGACAGAGTCATGGGCATCAAACTAGTTGCTGAGCATATCCTTGACTATATTGCATAACATATTTTTCACGAGCCAATAGTGATTTACCTGGCTTCCTCCTTGACCAGAAGCTAGCTTCTAGTTGAGGACCCTTTCCTCCCAGTCTTCAATGAGGATGCAGACCTGTGGATAGATATGGTTTTCATAGTCTGCATTGACTTGTAGGATGCATCCGCGCTGAGCTTTGCCCCTACTCGAGCTAGCTTGACACGGATTTTCCCTCTGTCTCAACATGATAACCAGGATGAACCTCGCCTAACTGAAACTTGTGAGTTGAGCAGTGCAGAGAAACCCCAAGCAAACAAAGGCGCCACCTTGAGTCAGAGGCCAAACTTCCAAACGTTCAGAAAACCCAGAATTGCTTAGAGTCGAGCGTAACTCAGTAAGGATGGTGAAATAATTCTTCGTGGTGCACATATCCTCCGTCTACCTTGCCAAAGTACCTGTGCACATTGAATAACCCTGCGAAGACATGAAAGCTAGGAGGAGCACAGGGTGTCACCAACCCTCGTCACAGGAGCCGAAGAGACATGCAGTTTGTCTCCCATGCATGAGGAGTTTCAAAGGATTTGGGATCTTATGATGTCCTGGTTGATGGACGTGTTGGGCACATGCTGCTCGCCACACGATGAGTGCACAGGAAGAGGTGCAGTGCGCCGATGAGCATCTGTGCTGTCACCCGCATCCGGGGGAATGAGTAAAATTTTAAAAAAGTATAAAACTTATTTTAAATTAAAAAAATGTATTTTATTAACATTGGAAAACTTTATAAAAATTTTTAATATGGAATTCAACTAATTCTAAATCAAAGCACTTTTACTTGCAAATTAAAAGTATAGTCCATGTTTTGGTATAGACTAATAACTACATGAAAAATAATCTACCAAAATCACAAAACCTGAGCTTACAATCAGTACCATTTTACAGTCACGTAAGTCTCCTCGATTTTATCAAAATTAATTTTCCAACCTATAGAGTTTTGAAGTATTAGGTTCAAATTAAAGTGCCAAAATATGTCAAATGCAAAAAGAAAACATAACTATTTACAAAAACCATAATTCTAGTCAATTTATGCTTAAACTCTACTTCATAACCTGAAACGTGACCACCACTAATATAAACCCCAAAAGTCTTTATCGATTAAGTAAGTGGAACAAATGATGTAAATGCACATTTTTTTTCCCAAGAAAAAAAGCGTAATTTCATTCATCTTTCGAGATCAAAATTACATTCTGTATATTCACTTGTCGTAAATGCACATAGATACAAGTAATTGAAATAAAATTTAATAGTTTTTGCTTGCTTACCGCCTTGAATGTATTTTCCAATCGCCATTTGCCAAAAACATGCAAGTATTTCCATTCAAGGGAATTTCCTCCTCCTACCTCGCACATGGTAGGATAATTATGATTATGATTAAGTATTACTATCCCCTCCATATAGAATAACGATAATATTGGACATTATTACAATACAACATGTGAAAATCAGAGGCACCACAAAATCTATTAGTGTATCTTTTTATCTACATAAGCAACAAATAAGTATGAAACAAGAATGGGGAAACATCAACATGAAGGTTTGGTATTCTTTATTCTTCAAAAATATCCAATATTATAAGTGAACTCCTCTCCACATATGCTTCACAACTTTACATCAACATAAGAATATATTTCTCAACATATGCCCAAAGGATCTCCTTTACCTTTATTATATACCAATAGGTAAGGAATAATTACATACCACAATACATGTGGGGTAAGTGATTTTCCACCTCTTTATATTATAAATGGTAATAGGAGAATATTTCTCCATAATGCATGTGGGTTAACTCCTTTTACATAAGGCTAGCATTATTTACATCTTCGAATACTAGATAACATATCTAACGATATCATACCAGACATCATTGCACATCTAATATTAAAATTATAACCTCTAACCCCCCCCCCCCCCACCCTTAATAATGAATGGGAGAACAACACATAAATGGAGGAAGATGGCATTACATTATTATTACCCCTTGATGACAACTTCCTATCTTCCCAATAGACTTTGAAGATACACGAACTTTGCTTCTGTCATGGATTTTGTGAAGATATCAGTTGCCTGCTTTTTTATGGGACTATACTCCAAACAAACAACACCATCCACAACAAGATCTCAAATGTAATGAGTATCCAATTTAATGTGTTTAGTATGGGAGTGAAACAATTAATCATACACAAGCTAGGTTCCACTATGATTATCACATCTTAATTCGGTAGGATACTTCTGAACCAATCCAAGCTCTATAAGAACATGTTGGATTCACAATGCTTCTTCAACTTCCCTGTACTTTGCTTTATAAGAAGAAAGAGAAAGAGTTCTCAACTTTTTACTAGACCATGAAATAGGACTTGAACCAAGCTGCAAGATGCACCCTGTAGTAGACATTCTTGAACCAAGCTGCAAGATGCACCCTGTAGTAGACATTCTCTCTAAAGCATCTCTTACCCAATGATAATTTGTATAACCAAGAAGTGAAACTATAACCATGCTAGAATATTAAACACCACAATGGACTATCCCCTATAAATATCTAAGAATCATATCCATTGATTTCTAATGAATTTCATGAGGCATTTGAATAAAACTCAAAACCATGCTACTTGCAAATGAGAGATTTGGTCTATTGTGTGTCAAATATATCAAACTCCCCACAAGTTGATGATATAAAGTCGCATCAACAAGAGTGTTGTCACAATCAATAGTTAACTTTACACAAGACTAGAATGGTGTAGGTGAAAGATCACAATCATTGATATGAAGCTAAGCAAGTAAATATGTTGCATACTTAGGCTGAGAAAGAATATACCATCATCCATATGCCAAAATTTATAGACCCAAAAAATAATGCAGGAGGTCTCAGTCATTCATTTCAAATTACATTTTATTATTATTATTCATTTCCTGTATCAGTGTAAGCAAGATGTTGTTAATGACAAGATTGGCCTCATAAAGCACCTCAATGAGAAAATCATCATCATGGTTCTTAACATACATATTTGGATCAGATATACACTGCTTAAAACCATTCTTTAGGAAATGAACATAAATTTTCTCATACTAAGCTCTATGTGCATATTTAAGACGATATAAAGACTTGTTCAATTTGCATACTAAACAGAAAGTGTCAACAAAAACAAAACTAGGCAATTGTTCATATAAATGTCTTCAAGAAGATCAACATTAAAAAACACACTCTTGGCATACATTTGGTGTATTTTCCATTGATAAGATGCAACAAGAGAAATAATAGTTCTTTTGTGTTCATTTTAACAAATGGAGCAAAAGAATCCGTGAGATGTAGAACAGTTGGTGGCGGGGTATGGTTAAGACGCCCCCTAAGCTGGAAGGTCGCCGGTTCTAATCCTGTCGGATACCAAAAACTCCAACCATGTTAAGGGTTGGTGCGATCTAGGCCGAGTGTGATCCCTGGGTAATTTTGACGGCTTAGATGCCCCTGGTTCGTGGTTTCTTAGCCAATGGCAACCGTGCTAGTAAGGGGGGTTCCACCACTTTGCCAACAAAAAAAAACAATTGAAGCAAAAGTTTTAGTATAGTCAATACCTTCATGTTGAGAGAATCCTTTTGCTACTAACCAAGCTTTATGTTTTTCAATCTGTCTATTTGTAATAAAATTTGTTTTATATATCAATTTACATTAACTAAATCCTTTCAAGGAGGGAGAGGTAAAGACTTCATGCCTTGTTTTTCATAAAATAGTCATACTCAACAGATATTGCTTTCTCCCATTTAGTTTTATCTTTAGCATGAACATAGGTAGAGGGATCATCGGTGGCCAATACTTTAGTCATAAGAGAAAAGTTATATCTAGTGCGACGAGTATCGAAAGGAATACCAATCTTAGAACCTTCGGATTGAAGAGTTTTTCAGGACCGAACAAGAAGAGGAGTAGTGGTAGGAACCACACTAGTATCTTCGGAACATTCAAGAGGATCACTTGAAGAAGAAGGTGAACTAGGATCAATGGTGGACACAAAAGTAGAGGAAGGGGTAACAAATATAGGAGCCACAGAAGATGAATGCAAATTCAAGTTAACATGAGGTTCAATAGACTCAAGAGGAGGAGAAATACCATTTAATTGAACATCTTTCCTGATGATAACATATTGGGTAGATGGATTAAATAGCCTGTACGCTTTGGAATAATCAAAATAACCAATGCAGATACATTTTTGAGATTTGGGTTCAAACTTTTTTTCGTTTTTCATTCGAAATGCATGCCCAACATTCACTACCAAATATCTTAAATTTACTAATATCATAGTTTTTTGCATTCCATTTTCTTCAGGAGTAACCTGCAAAACTACTTTATTAGGGACTCTATTCAAGATATAGTTAGCATGACAAATAGATTCAGCCCAAAAGCGTTTATATAATCCTTAGAATAAAACATGCATCTAGCCATTTCAACCAAAGTTTTATTCTTTCTTTTACCTACCCCGTTTCGTTGAGGTGTATAAGGAATAATATTTTGATGTTGAATACCATGCTTAGATAAATATGCATTAAATTTATTTTTAGTGAATTCCCCCACATTATCAGTTCTTAAAGTCTTAATACTTTTTCTAGATTATTTTTCAACCATAGATTTAAAATCTTGAAAGATACCAAAGGTTTCACTTTTATGCTTTAAAAAATAAACCCAATATTTGTGACTAAAGCCATCAATAAGAGTAAGAAAATAGATTGCAAGAGACAAAGGAGTTTCAAGAGGACTACAAATATCACTATGGATTAGTTGCAATGGTTGTTAACACACCAAGATTTACATTTTTCAAACATTTCTTTATGATATTTACCAAGAACATAACCTTCACAAACACCTTTAGTGGAAGAAATTGCGTAATTTTCTTATGCATTGTCAATTTATAGAAGATCTTAATTTCTCAAAAAAGGGAATTTTTTTAATGAATTGTACCTATTCTTGGGTTGTTTAGGAATCTCCTGAACCTTTTTTTAATACAAAATTAATTAATCGTTTATGTTAACGATTTAAAAAAAATAGAATTAGTTTAATTTCATATTATATATTTTAAAAATTAATATATTTTAAAAAACAATTTAATAAGCTCATAATTTAAGCTTGGCATTTTTAAATATGTAAGCATTTAAGTAGAGATTGACATTAATAAAAAATATCCAATAAATTTATATTTCAAAATTTTTTATTAAATTTGATATTTTTACATATGCATGCTTTTTTTAGAGATTAATATTAACAAGGGATTATGAATAATATTATAAAACCATAGAATTATAATGTCTTATTTTTAATTTTAAGATGATGACGAGGAACAAAATACTTTAAATCAATAAAGTATAAAACAAAGAAATATATGAATAGATGCTCATAAATATACTACAAGAGGAAACATCCCTCTCTAGCATGAAGTTAAAATTGACATAGTTGTATATGATGCTCTTAGGTTAGATATATAGAATCATTGCCTTGTGAAACAAGTTAGATTGCATTGAAATTTATCCTTTGTTTTGTGTTCCTCATCTTGTGATTTCTTTTACTACTTTTAGTTTATTTTTATTTTGGTTGTAAGACTTATTCAACTTTACCTCTAAAATAAAACTAGTATATTATAGGGTTTATTTGCAATATTTGAATTGATCAATGAGTTATGTAAACTCCAAAAGTGGTTATTTATGAGCTATTAATGTAAACAAGGGCATAACTAGTTCTTGCTCTAATTTTAAATTGTGGTTTAAGGTTAGTATAGTATGGAATGCTCCATAACAGGTGCTATGAAATTGTAATAAACTTGGCCGAATCATCATTCATGGATCTTATGATTTTGGTTTTAAAAATATAAAATAAAATAATTTTTAATTAAAATATCAACAAGTTTTATTAGTGATTTTCCAAAGTTTTTTCAATTTAATTTGCTTAGGCTAACTTCCAAACATTAATAATTGTAATGGTGGGATATGAACCAAGCTCAAATAGTGTTTTCACATGCATCATCATCATTCTCATTGACATTGTTATCGTCGTCATCACTCTAATACCTTACATGAATTTCTTTTAGGATATTTGACGTTTGATTGGGATGGGTCTTAATTATTAATTGTCATCTTCATTATCATCATCATCATATACATCGACATTATTGTCATCATCATCATCATCATCATCATTGTAAGCTTCACATATATGTCATCATAGTCATTGTCGTCGTCATCATCATCACCATTGTAAGCATCACATATATATCATCATAGTCATTGTCGTCGTCGTCATCATCATCATCATCATCATTGTGATTATGAAAAATGAATCCAACTACCTAATTATAACATGAATTTGGTATATGAGCTTTGGTGTTGGAGCTGGAATTGTTGTCCTCATCATTGACATGCTCATTGTAGTCACTGTTGTCATCTTATAATGATATAATAACCAATATCATATTTGTCATTGTCAAGACGCATCATCACCGTCATCATCGTTGCCCTCGTCATGCTATTAGGGTCACTCAGATGCCATTAGGGATAGTCAAATGACCTTAGGGTCATGAAAATATTCTCCAACCCTTTTCTAAAATAAATCTAAGTAACCATAACACAACAAAATATTGTAGATGAATTTTGTTGGGTTCACAAATCCCATGGTTGGATTTCAAGGCATATCATATGATTCTTTCTCCCCAATTAAAAAAAAGTGGGTAGGAAATGCACCTTCCTTTTCTTCCTAACATTCGATCATATTAAAATCACCACAAATAAGGCATGGTGAATTGGGTGACTCATTTGCAAACAAACACAAGAAAGCTGAATATTCTAAAGAGTTACTAATGTGTAAATGTTGGCCAAGGATTTTATCATTAAGATTGAATAAAAATCTAGGAACAATTTTGGGCACTAAAAAGTCCTAAAGAATTTAATGAAGTTTAGGCACTAAAAGATCCTCTTGAAAATAAATTCAAAATTGTATATATATAGTTACTAATGTGTACATGTTGTCTAAGGATTTGATTATTAATATTGAATAAAAGCATAGGAACAATTTTGGGCACTAAAAACTCCTAAAATTTTTAATTAAATTCACGCACTAAAATATCTCTTAAAAATAAATTCAAAAATCTTCCAAAAATACCTTTTAAGTGAAGATTATCAAAAATACTTCTTAAGTCAAGATTATCAAAATTATATGAAAATTTTTATTTATAAAAAATTATTAAAAAATAATAATAATTTAAACATAAAACATAAAATTTAATTTTAATTTATGAAATCTATATATCAATTCTTTATAACTTACTCATGCAGAAAAACTTGATATATTAATAAAAAAAATTAAAACTTTGGTTAAAATGTTGCATTGCCTTCGAGTTAAAGCAAACTAATACTTGGTCAATGATTATAAAAAACAATAATACCCTACCTTCGACAAATACTAATAAAAAACTAGTTACTTTATATCCATGTAGAACCTTGTAGAACCTTTGACCTTTCTAGTTGTGAATGGCAAGCATCACACCAATGTTTTATTTATTTATTTTGGTGTATCGTTACACCTTTAGTGCTAGTAGATCCTATCCATAGCGAACATGATTTAACTATCTCAAATGTGGAGACGTAGAATTTAAAAATATTTAGAAATTTCATTAAATGCCATTCAAAATGCCAACAATGGAAAAGTGTTAAGGTTGTGGACCTCTCAACAAGGATGTATATAACTTGATTTTTATTGTGCTTCTCATGGAATTTCAGGCTATTATAATAAGAAGGGGTTTTAAAGGACAGCAATTATGTTGTGGGTCCCTTTTGGATACAACTTAATTTTCATTGTGCTTATAAAGGGAATTATTCAAGAGGGGCTTTTAGAGATCATGGACCACATATGGAATGTTTATTACCATTTCCTCAAGTAAAGGAAAACAAAAGGTTAGGCATGGAACACAGAGGGAATGTTTATTACCAATTTCTCAAGTAAAGGGAAAAAAAGGTTAGGGTTGCATCATGTAATTCTTCACGTTGGTTTCAAAAAAATCGTACTTAATAATTTAGAAACTTTATAATAAATATAAAAAATAAGCATCCCACTAAAATATATTCAGTAAGTGAGAATATATTCAGTAAGTGAGAGGGACCTGAAGGAATCAATCTTAGAAAAGGTCTATGTATGCCAAGCTCTTCCACTCAGTGGGGGAGCTCTAATTACTAAAACTGTTGGGTAGCATCCCTAAGCATTGGTCATGCTACCTATATAATAACACATGGTGTAATAACAAATGGTGGTAATTTGGTTAGTAAATTAAAGTTACAAGTTTAATTAATAAAATGATATTTTTAATCGAATTGATTAAGTAATTTTTTTAGTGAGTAATATTATAATATTCAATTAAAGAAATGAAAATTTACCATTATAACCCAAAAAAAAAATACTATGGTATATTTTATTTGTTTTTAAGTTGGTATTTTATGGTAAGTGAAAAAGTTGTTTTTCATATAATTTTAAAGAAATCTTTTATATATAATGTTTCGTTATATATTGATGACGATGATGGTGATGATAATGGTTATTAGTGTTTATTAAGAACAACATTGATATATCGGACCTGGAATTATTTGGTTTTCTTTAGAATTTTATTTATGTACTTGAAAAGCTTTAAGAGAAGCAATCTTAAATCACTATAGTTATGATGAGTTAAAATGTTAGGAAGGTTAATATTGCAGCAAATTTTTGAAATTGTGCTCTAATTTGGGTGTACTCGAGGCAATCTATGAGAAACTAATTTTCATCTTCAACCCTCTTATTATCACAAAGATGACAAATTATTTCATCCCATGGTGTTTTAGGATTTACTTTATATGTTATAAAGAACTTTTGGATTTGTTCTATCCTTCTTCAGGATTCTTTAGAGATATTGCACCCCCAAACTTAACATGTAGGAATATATTAAACCCACTCACAACTTAGGATAAAATAATTAATCATTATTTGATTAATTATTCACCCACTAGCTTAATTAGTTGGCATCCATTTGCAACTTAAAGTCAATGCATGCCATCCATATCCTAGGAATGATTTATTTCTGATTCTGGGTTCATCTAGAATTAGTATACAGGACCTTATAGCAAATTCTGTTTTTTTTCTGCTTTTTCTGCTTTTTCCTACTTTTCTATGGATAAGATAAAAGCTAGTCAACTAGGAAACTATGAGCTTTTGTTTCCAACCCATCCTCCATTAGTTTTTCTCCATTTTCTAGGATTAGCATGTTATTTCCATCTCCTTGACAACTCACTCATGCTTTTGCCAACTCGTGAGGTCCTTGATAGATTTATCAAGTGCTTTATCCACCTATGGGGGTTTGCTATATTTTGGTAAGTCAGTCTTTTTGAGCTTTATGAGTTGTTTCCATACAATTCTACTTTCCTATGAGGGAAGATCTATTTATGTACACTATTATTCATAATTATTCAATGGAAGGATACACACCAATATTCATCTCTTCATTCATGTGATTCGGTCTCTTTTCTTCTCTCTATTTTTCTTGTGTATGCTTGTGAGAATTCTTAGTAGCAAGATCTATTTCCTGTGCTTTTTTTTAGCATAATTGCACATAGCGTTGATCTATTATTTCTTCATAACATTCATATAAGATAACATGAGTGACGAGAGTCTCAAAGAGGAGTTTCTTCTTAGCCCAAAGCCAAATGTCTAGTAATTTACAATTATTTCCAAGTCCGCAATAAGCTTTCCACCCTCCATTAATCCTTTTCTCAATTTTATAGCTCTAATTAAGCTTGTGATGAAGATCGGTTTTGAGATATTTGTATGGATTCACTTCTTCTAAGTTATTGTTGTCATACATGAAATTAGCATGAGTGATCTTTTGTGATTTAATTATCCTAACCTTTTTTTGTTAGTGTTAATAGTCACACCCTTACTAGAGAAAAAGTCATGAGAATTTCCAATTGCTTGTCAAGATCATAAGGACTCCTCACCATAAGAACAATACCATTAGTGTAAAGAAAAAGGATAATGACTATACTATCCAAATTTGTGCCAACACAACTAGCATCTTCCAAAACAACCCTCTAGCTTGTCATTGTATATGCCAAAAAAGGTAGGGGATAGGGTAAAAACCTTCCTTGAGTTCTATATTACAATCAATTTAATCTAACTAGCCCCAAAAGTTCCTAAACTTGGAAAAAACCTTCTCATACAACCTTATTGCAACAACTCTCAACTCAAAAGGGACTTTTAACTCTTCAAATCTATTTCAAAGGTTAGTTCTAGGCACTGTCACGTTAAATGTTTTTCTGAATTCAACAAAGGAACACATAAGGTTGGTTTTATTATTACAACACTTCTCAACAATGGTCCTAGGTCTAACAAAGTGATCCATAGCTTAATGATATCTTATAACTACCGCATGGCCTTTTAATTTTTTTACAAGAATTTCTATCCATATGTTGACATTCTTTTCCAAAATAATTTCATATAACTTGGATAAAAGAGGGATAATCATAATGGTCATATGATTAGATGGATTATTTTTATCTCCATTTTTAAAAATAGGAACAATCAACCTTTTTGTCCAGGGTTTAGAGAAACCCTACTTTACTGCTAAATTGAAGAGCTTATGGATGTGAGGGATGAGGATAAGGCCACCCATTTTTAAAATTTGTGCTTGGTATCCTTCAATGTCCTTAGCTTTCCCTTTCATGAGACACTTAACCACAAACTCTATGTCTTCTAAAGAGAAAAATTCTTCCAAAGATAAAACTTCTTCCAAAGAGGAAACTTCTTACGGGAATCATATTATTTTATTTAGTTTCAAGATTTAGAAATTGCCTCCAGAATTTCTTAGGATCCATCTTAGCAATGTGCAAAAACTTCTCTTGCTTTCACTTTATATAGTACATTTTTTACCCTTTTCCTTGAGATGTTGTACCTATAATCTTGTCAAAATTTTAAGGACTAGATCTAGAAGCATCCCTAATGGATTTTCTAGCATGCTTGCACACTTTATCATACCAAGGGTTGGTTGTTCTATTTTCCTCTCTACGTGGCACCATGAGAACGGACCTGTTAATGCAATTAAAGAGGGTTGTGGGAAATTTATGATAGACGTCTTTAATATCGTCCTTATTTAATGGTACATATAATTCATTATTTAAATCCCTTAAAATAGATCCATTTTATTTTGATAAAAAATAAGTGCTTTTGGTTATTATAATTTTAAGTAATAAGGCTTATGTGCGTGTCAAATAAGAGTTAGGGTTAAAGATCGATGATCAAAGTTGGGCTTATGGTCATTTAATATTTCAAAATTTACTATTTGGTTGTATATGGGGATATCATATATTGCATAATCTATGACACTACTACCAAGCCCCTGGATACAAGTCATTTAGTTGGACTTCGACCACTTCATAAGATCATTACAAATATTAGATCTTAAGAACTACAAAGTTTGATTACTTCAGTATCAAACAAAATATTAACCAAGTCGCTAGAGTTTCTTTTGTATTTGCTAGCTAACACAAGGTTCTCATATAGCCATAGAGGATTAGGGTTGGAATTGTTGCTTAAGATAATAATTTGGTTAATTGTTGTTCTAGCATTAAAGTCTCCTAAAAGAAGATACGCCTTCATTTCTTATGATGTAAATATCATATTCTATCCATTATAAAGACTATTTTTATCTAAATTATGCTTTTTACAAAAGGTAAAATTAATAAATACAAAATAATATATTTTTATATAAATATTCTTAATATTAATATATAAAATCTACATCCATAAATATTAATTAATTTTTTTTAATTTTATACAAAATGTAAAAATAATATTAATTTAAAAAAAATATAACAAATTTAAAATAAAAATATTATATAAAATAAATATAAAAATAAGATCAAGTCACAAAGTAGTGAAGCCCTTATATAAAAATTCCTTTCTTCTTTACTTCTTATTTATAGTTGTGAAACAAATTCTCTATTACACATTTGTGGGAATAATGTTATCTTATTTGGATATGATCTGATATTATTTGGTTCGAGTTTTAAGTTCCAAGAGCCTTCAGTCATGCTTGTAGATGGTCTCATCAATTTTGGTGTGACAAATCAAGTACTGTAAGTCTTCTTCAAATTTGCTGCTGGGAATTTGATGTTAGTTTCCTCTTATGAGGTTGCTGATATTGTATTTTGTGAATAAATGGTTATTTCTAAAGCTATATCAGATTATGGATCTCAAGCATTCTCTCTCCACAGTCCGAGGGCTTCTCTACCTTTGATCACATGCTCATCTCCTCACAGAACTAGTAAAGAGGGAGACATTCTGCATACACGTGGACACTTGATCCTAACAATTGGAGCTGATACCTCACATGGTTTGCTATTCAAGGCTGCAATATATCAATTGCTTGGGTGTTCCTCACATGTTTTGAATTCTCAAGCACTTTTTCTCTCTCCTCAGTTGATTTTAGTTGCTCTACATGGGTCCAGTTTTCATCCAACAACTGTCTATATTTCTGATTTAGTTGAGCATATTATTCTTCTTCCAAAGAGGAATATTCCTCCACACATAATCATTTAGTTTGGATGTAGAAGTTCACATGCCAGGCCCTAGGATACTTATGCACAGAGAACAACTTTGATCCTGATTTTACTTGCTTAGTTTGAGGGGGGGTATTTTTCCCATGAGGTTTTAACCTATTTCCTTGGTTGTATTAAGCAGTTACTTTTTTCATTTTAGCTGTAATGGGTGACATTTGGTCTTAGTGACCAGGGCTCACAATTGTCCAAGTTAGCATTCGGGGGGGATGTTGGGATTATAATCCTCCCTTGTCCAAACTAGTCAATTCTGCCTAACGTAGGAGTCATTTAGTCATTATTAAGTCCACTAGTACCATTGGGTCCACTTGGCCTAGTGGGGCCACATGTACCAGTCACTAGAGTGTGGGGAACACAAACCAAGGCTAACTGCCACAAACTGCACTTGCATGCATCAGTTTAGGTGCCTCATAGACCAATCCCTACAATTTAGGAGCCACTGGGAGTGTCAGCACCAACCTCCTTCGGTTTTTGGTAGTTGGTGACTAGTCAAGCCTAGTTATGAGTCAGTTACATTCAGTTAGATGTTCTCCAGCTCAGTTAGCGCCAGTATTTAAATGGCTACATGTGGGAAGGTTCCTTTTCACACCTACCACACCAGTTAGACTAGTTTAACTGATTTAACTGTTTGAGAGATTGAATTAGACAATTGGAGATAGCTAGTTAAGCTCCGATAGTGATTTAGACATATCTAGTTAGGCATGCAGTTAGATTGAGTTAATCAATTCGAATTATCTGTCATAGATTCGAATTGTCTAGATATTAATTCCAGTGTATTGCATTGTAGCAATTATCCATATTGTATCCAATTTACTTTTTTGATTAATGAAAGCATTATACAATTGCAACCATTTTTTGCACCGTTTCATATCAAATTCTGAGTAAATTGTTTGTGAGATCTATTTTGTCATTTTTGTCTTGGTTCATAGATTCTTGTGAGCTCAATTTAATAACAACTTAACTTTAAAGTAATAGGTCAAGGAATTTTATTTTTGTTTATTGGTTTATATATTTAAATAATAAATTTTTTTATAAGGTAAGATATTTTGGTTTACCATTTTTACGCAGTTTATAATTAAATAAGATAGGAAATCTGCGGTGTTGTTGTTTATCTCAACGCCATTTCAAACCCTAAGATTGGGTTCATCATCAAGAGAGATTGAGCTTAACTTGACTCCTGTTCTTAATGAGCCAAATGATAGATATATATCCATGTAATTCATTCATTGTGAATTCATATCAATGATTAAGATCAACCTTAGTCAATGATATCGATTTCGAAAGGAGGTAGGATTAATTTTGATGGCATCCACAACATGCTTCCAAGCTTCTTTTATTATTATTTTCATAACATATAATAAATATATATGTATATATTAGAATAAGAATTATAAAGTAAAGGATTGATATTACATGTTATAAAGAATGAGTAAGTGGGTAGGAAATGCACCTTCCTTTTCTTCCTAACATTCTATCATATTAAAATCACCACAAATAAGGCATGGTGAATTGGGTAACTCATTTGCAAACCAACACAAGAAAGATGAAGACTCCAAAGAGTTACTAATATGTAAATGTTGGCTAAGGATTGGATACTAAGATTGAATAAAAATCTAGGAACATTTATGAGCACTAAAAGGTACTAAAGAATTTAATGAAGTTTAGGCACTAAAAGATCCTCTTCAAAATAAATTCAAAATTGTATATATATTTTCCAAATGGAAAATATCTGCCATCCTAAATAAAGAATGGCTATAAATTGTTCCTGAAGAACTTTCATTACTGAAGATTCAAAATCTTCTCTTCATCATACATATCGACACAATTTACAAAATTGCAAAAAATCACCCTGTTATACAACAGTCTGTGCTTTTCATGTTCTTAGTCCTTTATACTTCTGTAAACATTTTGAGTTTAATTTTTTGAAGTTTCCTCTATTTCCAGCTTGACTGGCTCCAGTAGTAGTGATAGCTTGGACAGTCTGTCAGCTTCTGTGTTCAACTCCCTGTAGATGTGAGATATCATGAGGCTAGAGAATGATTCCAACAGTCTTCTTATTGCATTTAGTAGCTGTTGCAGGTGTGGGGCGTTGATCTAGATCTTTTTATTTACCCAATCGACCACCATTTTTTAGTCCCCATAAACTTGTAGTTGTGATATGTTATTTCTCATTGATAATTCTAGGATCATGTGCAATGCTGCAAGTTCGGCCTTGTTGTTTGTACATTGCCCGGGTGCAAATTTTGCTTGAAACTTGTGGAACCTTGAGAGATATAGTACTCCTCCTAAACCTCCCAATGTGGGGTCCCCTTGACTTGCACCATCAAAAAAACTCCCATGGAATTCCTTTGTTGATTTCTGGAGGAATTAGTACTCTTAGCTTTGGCTCTTTTTCTTGGGCTTTGTATTCTCTAGCCCACTGTATCACAAGAGATGAAGTTACTTCGGGTGGAATTAATTTGTTATTGAAAATGACCATGTTTCTGGCCCACCATATTCCAAAGGAGAAAAGAGATAGGTAAGCACTGTAGAGACGTACCGATTTTTCTGTCCACCAGGCTTTTGCTTTGTGTTCCAGAGAAATCCTGGACGCTACTTGGACTTTAAATTCTCTGCAAGCTGTCTTCCACACTTTGTTTGCATAAAGACAGGGACTAAACAAATGAGATATATTTTTCTCGTTTGAATGATAGAGTGCACAATGATTTGGTCCATTCCAACCTCTTTTCTGTAAGTTATCCCAAGTTAGAAGCTTATTATTGAGGGTCAACCATAAGGTAATTTTGGCTTTTAAGGGTCCTTTGGATTTCCAAAGTTGCTCCCACCAAGTCTCCTTCTCTCCCTGATGCTTCTCCCATACCCAAGTTTTGTAGCCCAATTTAGTCGTGAATTCCCCATTGAGTGGGTTTTTAGTCCATACTAGATTTTCTATCTTTTCCTCTTCTAAAAGAATAAAGTTGGATTTGAGCAGAGAAACGTATTCCTCCCATTCCTCCCTTAGTCCTTCCTCTAGTCCTAAATATTCTGAGCTCTTGCATAATGTTACCCTTTGTGGAGTTGTTACACTAGCTTGGTTTAGGGTGTGGATCCCAGAGCTTCGTAATTTTGAGATTAGGTCTTCTGAGAGTTTGAATCTCTCCCCTACCCCTGATCAAGGATCTTCTCCAACCCTGATATCTCTTCCATTCCCCACCAACCAGGCCAGCCAGTTTCCTACCTGGGGGAAAGCTAAAATCAGTGCTTTCCACCTTATGGACCCATTTTTGAAGGTTTTGTCTCTCTTCCTTATCCACTCTTGAATGGAACCATTTGGGAAATATTTGGAAGATAATACTTTACCCCATAGGGAGTCCAGATTATTAATTAGGCGCCATAGAGTTTTGGTTGCCAGAGATTTGAAAAACAGAAAGAGATTTTTTATCCCCCACCCCCCTAGTTCTTTCGGGCTAGCAATCAATTGCCACTTAGCTAGGGGGACTCCTTCTGGCTGTCTCTTTGCAGACCATAAGAAGGAGAAGAATTTTTTCCTAATTTTCTGTAAGATTCCCTTCGGGATGTAAGGAATTGTGGCCCAATATACTAGGATACTTTGAAGAATTTCCTTAAGCAGTGCCAGCCTTCCTCCCCTAGACAATAATTTGTAAGTCCAACAACCAATTCTTCCCTCAATATTTTTATATAGCCACATCCAATCTTTGAAAGAGTAGGAATTGGGATTAAGTACAAACCCTAGATACTTGAAGCCTTCATCCATTGGTTTTATAATATAAGGGGATACAACCCTAATTCTTTATTTCATGCTTTCTATTAAACCATTTTATGAGAGAATATACTTTTCCATATTGATGTGCATACCTATGGCTTTCTTGTATAAATCCAGGATCTTCTCTGCTTCCTTTAGGTTCCCCCAGGTACCTTCTCCTAACATTACCACATCATCTACAAACAGGATGTGTGATAATTCTACTGTGTTGTTGATCCTTCTTCCTTTGAAGGAGCCCTCCCTTTTTGCATGTTGGATAATTCTGCTTAGGGAATCTACTATTATTAGGAAGAGAAAAGGGGAAAGAAGGGACCCTTGCCTGAGACCTCTTGAAGCCCTGAAGAAGTTAGAGGGGGATCCATTAATCAAAACAACAAAGGATGCTGATTGTACACATCCCATTATCCAATTAACTATCGCCAAGTCCAGTCCTATCTGGTTCATCACCAGTCTTAAAAAGGTCCAATTCACCCTGTCATATGCTTTAGAGAGGTCCAATTTTAAGGTGAAGGCTGCTCTTTTATCCAGCTTGATGGTATGCATTGCTTCCTGTGCAAGGGACACTGCATCATGAATTTTCCTATTAAACAGGAAACCAAACCGCTCCTTGGTTATGAATTGGCCTAAAATTGGATTTATCCTTTGGGCTATAATCTTTGCTATTAATTTGTAGACTACATTGCAGCATGATATTGGTATGAACTCCTCAAAGGGGGAAGGGTTCTGTTTCTTGGGGATGAGAGCCAAGAATGTGGAGTTTAGTGCTCCTAGCACCTTCCCAGTCCTTTGAGACTCTTTTACTGCTTTCAGTAAATCTTCTTTCAATAGGTCATAAAACCCCTAGAAAAATTCAATTGTTAGCCCATCCGGTCTTGGGATTTTTTCTTTTTTGACAGGAGTATACAACCTTCTCTAGTTCCTGCTCAGTGACTTCCTCCTTCATGAGATTGTTCATTCCTTCATCTATCAATCTGGGGAAAATATTAACGACCTCTAGGATTTCTTGAATATTGCACCCTGCTGGTTCCTTGAAGAGGTTTCTAAAAAACCCCTCCCCGGCCTCAACTTTTTCCTTAAAGAGCTAACCATTTCCCCATTCACATCTTTTATAGTCGAGATCGTGTTCTGGCTCCTTCTTTTGTTGGCAAAATTATGACAGAATTTGGTATTGTTGTCTCCTTTTATCCATATTGCTCTGCTTTTTAGCCTTAGAAGCTGCTCCTTCTTGGCCAGGAGTTCTTCTCTTTTTAGCTCATTTTCCTTAACTTCCTTTAATTCTTCTTCTGTAAAAATGCCTGAGTTATTCTGTTCATAGATCCTTTTTAGGGAACTTTCAACTTCTTTGAGTTGTTTCTGTTGATTTTCATTGTAAGCCTTGGCCCAAGGTTTTGAAACCTTCTTAATTTTGCTAAGGTTTTCTGCCAGCTGCTTCATGTAAGATACATCAGGGTTTGCCTCCAGGTGATTCCAAGAATCTCCTATCATCTTCCGATAGTCTTCCTCTAATAACCATGTTGGATTAAATTTAAAAGGGGCCACCGGTTTAATTTCAGGGTTTTGAATTTGTAGAAGAACTGGGAGATGGTCCAATAAACCCCCCACTTCAACCCATGTTCTAATTATTAAAGACCTTGAAAGCAAATTTTCTGAGAGCATTAGATTTAGATTTAGCGGTTGGATATCGACCAACTCCTTGGATTCGAAGAGGTTAGCAAAGTATGAGCTCAAACCGTCCCAGTGAGCTGAAATTCCCTAATTTTCCTTTTTGGATAGGGTTAGATTCAGGTCCCCTCCTATAATTACGTTCCTTGTCTCCATCAGACCTGAGTTGAAGAAAGCTTCCCAGAACCCTTTTCGGTCTTGATATAGTCCATAAACATTGTACATTGCAAAGGAAATCCTAGAAGCTCTCTCTTTAAGAACTTTTTTCAACACCGTACTGTGTTTTTCCTCTTGCATTTCCTCAAAATCCTGGTTCCAAGCCGTTATCAGTCCCCCCGAATGTCTATCTGAACTTATGTATCCAAAATTCCAGCCTTT
>LPNX010670401.1:8118-37438 GCA_001517045.1 Pseudotsuga menziesii
GATAACATCCCCCATATTAGGTTTTTTTCTGGTCGACATTTATTTTGGCCTATAATTAAAAAAACTATTTTTATTAATAAAAATAATGTTACGTAACGTTACAAGATCTCCCCCATAGTAGGCTGTAGAGCACTTCTCAGCGTAATTACAACTCTTTTATTCAATTTCAAAAAAAATAATATTCCCTCTTATAATCATATTCTTCTCTTTCATGCTTCAATTCCATTACATATTTCCATTTATTTCTCTTTCCGACCTTTTCCCATCCCATCCCATTGTCATATAAATTACAACTCTTTTATTCAATTTCAAAAAAAAATAGTATCCCTCTTATAATCATATTCTTCTCTTTCATTCTTCAATTCCATTACATATTTCCATTTATTTCTCTTCCCGAACTTTTTCCATCCCATCCCATTGTCATATAAATGAGTTTTTGTAAACATTAAACTATATTTTTGAAACTTATAAAACTTTCTTATACTAAATTATATTATTATGAACCATTGTTAAAAAATATATTTAAATCAATATATAAAAATACATGGGATTTATATTCTTAATTATTGATTCATTATGATTTAAAAACCATTTTTAAATATTGTACCAACATTTCCCACATTGAAAATTCTTATCTGCTTCAAAATGTTTATCATCATATTATTAAAATAAATAAAATTTTCCACCTTGGGAGTTTTAAAATGTTTAACATCTTATTATTAAAATAAATAAATAATAATATTGCAAACAGGAAAGATGAGCTAGTTAATGGTTAAGAAGTTATGGTAAAATAATTTCATCTAGGAGTGAAGAAATCGAGCACTGAGGTCTGATCATCGTCGATATGTTAGAGTTCTAAGCCTGCACAAGCTCAACCTTGGTTGTAGGCGCCAAGGATGCCCCCCTGGACCCTAATCTTGAGGGACTCGATGAAGGCTTCCAACGAATCATAGCTTCCTCTGTGCCCTTTCTGTCCATTGTTTCTTCCTCCTCACGATTTGTTAAGAGATCCAAAGTCTCAAGTGTCAAGATTTCCTCTACAACCTCAAAGAGGAAGGTTGTTACCTTATCGGAAAAAGTGTTGCTAGGTTTATTCACAGGGTTGTGGCCCTCTTCCAGAACTGTCAAAGTATGGCTCAATAAAAACTTGAGAGCGCGCATCCAAGGGGAAGTACAACAAATATTATATGGCAAGGGGTACTTTGTCTTCATATTCGAAAAAAAAGAGGACCGAGATATTATTTTCAGAAATGGGATATGTTTTATGGGGCTGAGAGGGATGTATCTTAACAAATGGGACCTCTCCTTTGACCTTGAAAAATACATCCCTAAGGCAGTGCTGGTTTTGGTGAATCTACCCCATCTCCCATTACATTGCTGGAACAATGAGGAATTTCATGCAATAGGGAACACCGTAGGGAAATACATAGACAAATTAGAGCCAAAATCCCCCATGTTCTCATGTGCAAGGATTTGTGTTGAAGTTGACCTGGAGGAAGTGATTATGGAAGCCATCAAATTGTCAATAAACAGGTGGAATCACATGCAGACCATGGATTATGAGCAGATACAATTGTAAGTATTTCCACGAATATGGCCATTTTTCCAATGTTTTCCCAAAAAATCCAGAAAAATCCAACCCTGAGGAGAGCCTTGAAGAAGGATGGAACGTAGCAAGCAAAAGAAAGGGAGCAAGAGCAACCCCAATGCAATCACAAACCACTTTGCCAAAGAATGCAGACAAAAATAAGTTTCAAGTGCTAGCTGATGAGGAAAAAGAAGAAGGGGAACACATGGTGGGGGAAGAGACAAACACCTTACAAGAGGATGAAGCCCCAAATGAATCACCACCTCGCAATTTGGACAAGCAGCTGGTTCAGAGTCCTCCGGTTTGAACTCAAACAAAAGCAAGACCTGATTCCTATGCTAACAATGGAGGTACTTACACTCGATCTAAGATAATTGAAACATTGGAAGAAGTTTCAGAAAACTCTAATGAAGAATCAAAGTTGCAATCAAAAAAGGAAGGAGATCCAATAAAACTCTCAGAGAACAGGAAGCAACAAGGGGAAGAGAAGCAAGAAAATAGTCCAACCTAGATTTTTTCATAAGAAACCCTCAGGATAATAAATGTCTTCTTACCCCTAAAGAAGAACAAAAGGAAAAGGAGAGGGCACTACACCAGCATAGAAAATAATGAAGTTGGTCTCTTGGAATTGTCGAGGACTGGGAGGAAATCAGAAAATAGAAGTTGTTAAGAGAATAAAAACAATGGAAGCCAATTCCATCCTCCTTATCCAAGAGACAAAAAATACTATTGAAGATAGTATTTCATCAATAAAGAAAATTTGGCGAAAAGGTGAAGGAAAAGTTGTTAGTGTGTCAAGGGCTTTAGGAGGCTTCCTCACTTAGTGGGACAAGGACAAATTTACAATGCGCACAACAATAGAAAATAAGAATTGGCTCTTTGTGAAGCTCGAAGATAAGGAAAGAAAGGAAACTCTCTCAGTGGGGAACATTTATGGCCCTATCATCCAGGCTCAGAAAGAATCCTTTTGGAACTCCCTAGAAGACCAATGTATAGGGAAAAAGCAATATCCTTGTATAATTGCAGGAGAATTTAATGTTACTATGTTAGCCAAAGAGCACAGGGGAGGCACCAAAATCAGAGATCCATTTGGTAAGAGGTTGGAGGACCTGATTTCCTTTTGGGGTCTGACAGATCTCAAGCCAAAATATGGTAACTTCACTTGGAATAACAAAAGAATAGAACCGAGGCACATTGAAGCTAGAATTGACAAGGTTTTGTTTATCCCTCACCTTCTAAATAATCTAGCTATTCTAGAATCAAAGCTACTCTGCTCGGCTGTCTCAGATCATAAACCAATTTGCTTCTTTCTATATTCCGTGGGGAAGCTGGGACCTCTCCCATTTCTCTTTAATCATATCTGGCTGGAGTCAAAAGGTTTCATTGACATCATCTATAACTCTTGGAGTTGTTTTATTCTAATATCCTCGGCCTACATATGGGAGCAAAAGTTAAAGCAAGTTAAAATTTCCCTCAAGCAATGGGTGTCGAATCATTACCAGGATCCCAAGATCAAAAATCTAGATCTAGTCAAGCAGATAGAAACATTGCAAGGAAACATGGAGCAAAGAGAAGTAACCAAGGAAATAATTAGCCAAGAAATAGAGCTTGAAAAAATATTGCAAACCACTCTCAAGAAGGAGGAGGAAAGTTTGATGTTGTGGTCTAGGAACCTTTGGTTAATCAGTGGAGACCATAATACAATTTTTTTTCAAAATCATTTCAAGGAAAGGAAACGTAGGAACACCATAAGGGAGCTCAAAAAGTATGATGTAACATCTACCACAGACCAGGCCAAGATCATCAATGAGGTAAGGAGATTTTTTTTAAATCTGTATAATAATGAAGAGGAAGTCTCCCAAGAGTATATAGCTGAAATGGTCAAAGACATTCCCCATCTTGTGAATCGTAAGGATTTAGAAGTCTTAGAAGCCCCCATTTCTAAAGAGGAGATTAAAAAGGCCATCTGGTCCCTCCACCTAGACAAAGCGCCTAGGCCAGATGGATTTCCAATCTGTTTTTATAGAATGTGTTGGAATTTCATTAAAAAATATCTCATTCGCCTCATTTCATGGATGTCCAAAGGAATTATGGGAGGGGAAACCAACTCCACTTTCCTGGCCTTAATCCCCAAGGAGCCAAATCCAAACCGCTATAAAATGTTTCAGTCCTATCTCTCTATGCAATGCTTCATATAAGATATTCTCCAAAGTTCTATCTCTTATGATGAAAACTATTATCCCCTCTTTAATCTCTCCAAACTAGGGAAGCTTCATAGTCGGTCATCACATAAGTGATAAAATACTATTAGTCCAAGAAGTAATACACTCCAGTCTGAAAAAGAGGGAGTCCGGAATGGCTATCAAACTTGATTTGGCCAATGCTTTTGATATACTAAGACATGATTTCATCTTCCTGGTGTTGGAAAAGTTTGGATTCCCTCCTATCTTTGTCAAACAAATACAATCCTGCATAATATCCCTCTAGATATCTCCCCTAATTAACGAAAGCCTCTATGATTTCTTCAGATACAAAAGAGGGATCAAGAAGGGTTTCCCTCTATCCATATTTCTTTACATTTTAGTGGCAGATTCTATGAGCAGAAGACTCAACAGAATGCTTGAGGAGGGAATGATTTAGGACTCTCTTTCAAAATAGGGATCCAACCCATTAATCATGCACTCTTCGTTGATGACTCCATCTTGCTGGGAGGGAATCCACTCAGATATCTAGGATTTTCCAGCAGTCTCTCAATATTTTCCTTCTATCCTCAAGCAGCAAGGCGAATCTGGATAAATGCCAAATTTATGGGTGGCATAGTAATGTCAACACCCTCAGAGATATTTCCCAAATCCTCAACATTAAATTCAATCTCGACTGGACACATTTCAACTACCTGGGTATACCAATCACAAAAAAATATTTCTCATTGGCAATGTGGATACTAATAATAAACAAAAACAAAAAACAAGAATATTTTTCTTGGTATGTGCTGGCTCAATATTGCAGGGAAAATCACTCTCATCCAGTCAATTCTATCTGCCTACCCCATTTATATCATCTCAGTGATTCTTGCCCCCAAGATGATCACAAACAACATAAGTATGGAAATAACAAAGTTCCTCTAGTAGGGAGGAAAAATTCAAACTAAAAAATTCCATCTTGTTAAATGGGATGTGGTTAAGGCCCTAAAAATAAATGGGAGATTGTGCATTAGAGATCAAGATCAGACGAATAAAGAGCTAGGCGTTAAATTGGTATGGAGAATGGTTTTTGGTAGTAGGGATTGGTGGAAAGATATTATTAGAAAAAAAAATATAAGGAAGCCACGTTCCACAATTCTTAGTCATCCTTGGGATGGGCAAGGCACATCAATCTGGTAGCTCTGTAAATCTTCTCTAAAGTTAATTCAATCCGACTTCTATTGAATTCCTGGTAATGGTAAGAATATCAACGTTTGGGGTGATATAGTTATTAGTAAGCCCGAAATATATTCTCCTCCACATGGAGGACCTCTCCAATTGGGAAATCGATAATGGTTTAGTTACACTTTATGATCTCTTCACCTGGGATTGGAAAGGAACATGGACTAGTTGGAAATTGCTTCAACCTCCCGATCATCTGAGACATGCAGCTGATATCTTTCTTCCCCTTCTCGATGGTATGTCCCCCATCAGTAAAAGCTCAAGAGATTCCATTGGGTGGGGAAATAATGGCATGTATACTTTCAAACAAGGATAAAAATTGTTACAAACAAATTTAGTCATCGCCTTAGGAAATATCTTGAAAAAGGTTTGGAACCTAGATTACATTCCAAAATTCAACAATTTTATATGGATGCTAATGCATAACAAACTTCTAATCACATATAACCTCCTCAAAAGAGGTATAGAAGGCCCCTCTAGATGTGCCCTTTGTAATGCAGATTCAGAAACCACCACACACCTCTTTCTCCAATGCAAATTCGCTCTTCAAGTTTGGAGAGCCATATTGCATAAGGTATGTATCCTTTTCAAACCCCCAGACTCCCTTGAACAACTTCTAACATTCTAGAACAGACTATACCCAGGAACTCTCAGGAAAAATCCTATATTAAAGAGGCTGTGGAATGTCATTCCTAAGAATATATGTTGGTGTATTTGGTTGGCAAGGAATAGATCAATATTCAAAGGAGAGAAGATTGCCATAAATCGGATAGCTGCAAGATAATTGGGATGACTCCAAAAAAATTAGCAACAAGAGGATTGGGATTCCCAGATGTAGAGGATATCCCAGATCAAGTGTCCAAGTGGTGCAACATTTTATTACAGAGGAGTTCTCCTCAGTCCAAAAGCTACAATCACATGCAGCCCTAGGAGATAAGAAAAAACTATGATTATCTCTTGAAATGGATTAAAGAACAAAAGTCCTACTCTTTATTCTTTTATGATGCCTCAAAAGGAAATCCACGGAAGACAAGTGCAGGGGGGTTTATTCTGAATCCAAGAGGACAAACAATCAATTCTTTTTCTTGGGGACTGGGGAGAAATACTAATAATGAGGCTGAGTGGCTAGCTCTCCTTCAAGGGTTTGAGATGATAGATGCAAGAACCATCACGAGGTTTCTTATCTTTGGGGATTCTCTCCAAGTGATCCTCAAAATGAAAACAGGTTATCCTTTGAGATCCACAAAATGAAGAAGGTTGCACAACATGATCTCTTAGCTCCATCTCCCTGAGAGCATAGACTGCTATCATATTCTAAGAGCAAACAATTCCAAAGCAGACACAATGGAAAACAAGGGGACCTCTCTCTCGCAAGGTTCAATATTTTTAAATGATAATGAGGCAAGCTTCAAACATATTCCGTAGGAATCAAAACAACCATTCTTACAGCACGCTAGGACTTGACATGGTTTAATCTTTGAAATATATACAGAATTTTTATTATGCTCAGCGATCTCCTGGAAGGTCATGTAGATCCTTGTCTATTCGAAATAGATTCAAAAGGTTTATGTATTTTTTTCAACCTCTTAACGGGCCCAACAAATCTCTATGGGATGTGTGGGATCTCTTATAAAATCCATTACTATATGTTCCCTCTTCTCAATATCATGATGAACAGGTTCTCCCTTTGCTTGTGCAATAGTTCTGAATTGGGATAAATATTTTTGTCGTCGGCACTATATTATACCTTTGTTTAAACAGCAATGGGAGAACTCTTCCAGAGAGGAAAATAATTTGTAGGATCTGAAGTTGTGTGGAGATCATGAGTGTAATCCTAGCCATCGTAGCGACGTCCATAATAGGCTGGTTTTCATGACTAAGTGGGACATTGGCCATTCTGGAGCTATAGGGGAAATCAACCAGCAACGTGAAGGAATTCAGAGACTCTGCAGAAACCTTCATCCAATTGGGGATGGTAATGAGCGAGGAGATATGAAATCAACCTAGAGGATTGCTAGAGGAGGACTTGACCGTATGCAGGAATATTTTTAAAATTTATTGCAACTGAATCAAGGAAAACACGTCCAGGACAAACCAACACAAGCAGTTCAGAGAATGGAGAAAGATGCAGTCACCCAATTGGTGGGGTATTTTCCAGGAAAAAGTAATCAATCCAGATTAGGCCATGTGTTTCTACATAGTCCTAAATAAGCAGTTTATCCGAGTCTATTCAACTTCTGTAAATTTAAAGAAAAAGAACTACTTCAGTTGCTCTAGAAGGCCTTTCCTTTGGCCTTATCTTATTATGGTTCCGTCTCTTTTGCTAGAATGCTCCTTCTGTTATACTTTGTTATGAATGGCTATGCACATCCCATTTAATATATCTTATTCATAGTTTATGTTAATAATAATAATAATAATTCTATCTTTATAAAAAAACAATTTAAAATAAGCATGAATTTATTTCTCTAAGTCATCGTAATAACTTTTTAACTAAGAGAGAAATAGTTTCTGGGTTTAAGGAATTGAATAGATACACAAATCAGTTATTAGAGGAAGGAGTTTTAGTTAGAAAAAATATCTAACACAAGTGGGAGATGTAAAATGATACTCTGATTAAATATGTTTCATGCCTTTTTTTTTTAATGAGATGTAATTTGTTCAAAATTAATGATGAAGCTACTAATTTATTAATGAAGTTAATAAGCTTTAATTCAATTGACAAGGTCTAAAAACCATGCAAACACATGAGTGGAAAAAATAACTATCTTTTTATAGAAAATTCTCACATAACTATGAAATTAAACACTGACTATAAGCTAACTAGAGTGAAACTAGTTATCAACTCACTCTTCTAATTAGGTTTATAAATTGAGCGATAAGTATTAAAAACAAATTAAAAAAATGTAGCAAAACACTAAAACCTCAATTTGAGGCCTTATAGGAAATAATTTGGCCTTAGAAAAAGTATCGAAAAAAACTCTGATCAGAAGGATCTCATCGACCACTACATTGAATACTTCAAAACATAACTTCTTATAAAATTTGGCCCAAACAGATAACGAGTCAAAAGTTATGACCCAAAAAATCCCTGCATTTATTCATTTTTTTCCAACATTTAGAAATCACTACATCACTTATTGCGTGGAGAGGCGCTCTACAACCAAGTATGGGGGATATCTTGTAACGTGATGTAACGTGATGTAACGTTAGTAACATTTGTAATGTTGGAATATAATAAACCCACTCATAAAATAATTAATCATTATTTGATTAATTTCCTACCCACTAGCTTAGATAGTTGGCATCCACTTGCACCTTAGAGTCAACACTTGCCATATATATCCTAGGAATGATTTATTTCTGATTCTAGGTTGATCATGACCACTTTATGGCCATCCAGAATTAGTAACCATGCTTTACAACAGATTCTGCTTTATTCTATTTTTTCTGCTTTGTCCTGCTTTTCTATGGATAAGGTAAAGCTAGTCAACTAGGAAATTGAGAGCTTTTGTTTCCAACCCATCCTCCATTATTTTCTCTCCATATTCTAGGATTAGCAAGTCTTTCCTTCAATCATCATCACTCACACATGCTATTGCTAATTCGTGAGGTGCTTGGTAGATTGGGAAAGTGCTTTAGTCAACTATGGGGTTTATCATAGATAGTAAGCCTACTTTATGAGCTAGCTTGAGTTGTCTTATAGCAAATCCTTTTTTCTTTATAAGTATGTATTACCTACGTAATAATATCAATTATCATTTATTGATCATTCATTAATGTGTGTTCATTAATTCTTCTTCTTCTCTCCTTATGCTAATTCTCTACAATTCTCTGTGAGGTTAATTGTGTGCCTAGATCCTTAGCCAGTTTATGAAATTCCTTATGCCATCAAGGCTTTAGAATTTCTACATGGTATCAGAGCTAAGGTTCTAAAAGTTCAAGTTCTACATGGTATCAGAGCTGAGGATATCAAATCTCTACATGATATCAGATTTTTGAGAGTTCATTAATTAATCCTCCTTTTTCATATTTGCAGGTTCAACTTCGAATGGATTCAAGAGTATCAATTCCTCTTCTTTCTCCATTCACAAGCTATTCAAAGTGGAAACTGAAGATGATTTCATATCTAAAGAGACAAGGTCTCTATGAGATATCTATTAGAGCTGGTGAAGAGTCTTATGAAGAGCCAAGTGACTGGTTGAATGACTATGATAGAGCAATTGGAGGTATTTGTCTAGCTATCTCTCCATGCATGCGCTACCTTATTGATTCTATTGATTACCCAAAGGATATCTGGATAACATTGGATAGAGTTTTGGGAAAGGACAATGAGGATCCTTCTAGCTATGTGGAGAGTGCCTTTAACTCCTCAATGATTTCTCTCTCTCAAGATGTCTCGGCCTCTACAGTATTTGATGAAGTTGATCATGAAGAAGAAGTTTCTCATATGGTTCTTGTTGCTACTACTCTCT
Source organism: Pseudotsuga menziesii (assembly GCA_001517045.1). Classification (NCBI taxonomy): domain Eukaryota; kingdom Viridiplantae; phylum Streptophyta; class Pinopsida; order Pinales; family Pinaceae; genus Pseudotsuga; species Pseudotsuga menziesii. Next base: position 17,607 of record LPNX010670401.1, read on the forward strand.
TTGATTCAAATGCTTCCTCTTTCAATCAAGAAGCAAATATTGAGGAGCCATATTTTTCTGTGTCTCTTGAAGTAGAAGATCTCGATTCATCTCCTTATGATGTTGTTGATGAAAAAGAAGTGACTAATGGAGCTACTATTGCTATTGATGATTCACTCACACATTTAGTGTTCTCTATGCCTTATATCATGGATTCTGAGATCCATATGCTAGACCTCTCATACTTTGTGCATGCCTCTCTTCTTGATGGTGCACAACCCAGTGACTTCTAGGATGTTTGTTTAGCCAAATCAAGTCCTTCTAGTGTTTTGGCACTTACCATACTTGATCCCATGTGCTTCCACAACTCATCCTTTGTTCTTGGCACTCATTCTCAGAGCCTCCTTAAAGATTTTGAACATCACTATATTTCCTCCTCTCATACTTCTACCATAGAGGATTCTTTACCAGTATATTCCCATGAGTCTACTGTTGTGCTTATTTGTGATCTCTTGGATTCTTTGGAAGATAGATCAACCCATGGAGCGCATGCATTCTCACTCTTTGATCCTATGCCCTCTCTATGTTCCTACAAGATCACTTGCACACATCCTCTCTATGTAAATGAAGATGGAGACATTATACATTCACTTGGATAGTTATTTCACCTATATGGAGCTCATTTCATCTCTACTGGTTCGAATTTCAAGTCATCTCATCATCTTGGAGCTGATTACAAGTCTCAAGATCCTTCAGTATTTCCTTCACATCATTGGATCTCAGTTGTTCTACATGGTCCTAGTTTCGATCCTCCAGTTTTCCTTGATCCAGGTGAGCATATTTATCTTCTTCCCAAGAAGAATATTCTTCCAGACATCAACATTTCGTTTGGAGAAAGAGCAACACCACTGAGTTCAACATTTTTTCGGTATTGCTTTTCATGTCCTTTCTTGAGGGAGGATTTTCCCCTTGAGGTTTTGCCTCTTTCCTCATTTCTTTGGACAAGATAAATTGTAAAAGGGTGACCATAGCTTTATTGTTGGGACCTATAGGAATATATATTTATGATTAGTTTGGGGATATCATCATAAATTCAGGCTTAAAGGGGGTGTTGGAATATGATAAAACCACTCATAAAATAATTAATCATTATTTGATTAATTTCCTACCCACTAGCTTAGATAGTTGACATCCACTTGCACCTTAGAGTCAACACTTGCCATCTATATCCTAGGAATGATTTATTTCTGATTTTGGGTGGATCATGACCACTTTATGGCCATCCAGAATTGGTAACTGTGCTTTACAGCAGATTCTGCTTTATCCTTCTTTTCTATGGATAAGGTAAAGCTAGTCAACTAGGAAACTGGAATCTTTTGTTGCGAACCCATCCTCCATTATTTTATTTCCATATTCTAGGATTAGCAATTCTTTCCTTCACTCATCATCACTCACACATGCTATTGCTTATTCGTGAGGTGCTTGGTAGATTGGGAAAGTGCTTTAGTCAACTATGGGGTTTTTCATAATTAGTAAGCCTGCTTTATGAGCTAGCTTGAGTTGTCTTATAGCAACTCCTTTTTCCTTTATAAGGATGTATTACCTATGTAATAATATCAATTATCATTTATTGATCATTCATTAATGTGTGTTCATTAATTCTTCTTCTTCTCTCCTTATGCTACTTGTCTACAATTCTCTGTGAGGTTAATTGTGTGCCTAGATCCTTAGTCAGTTTATGAAATTCCTTATGCCATCAAGGCTTTAGAATTTCTACATGTAACATGTCAGCAAAAAATAATATTGATAGTGATATGGGAGAGATCTTGTAACGTGATGTAATGTTAGTAACGTTTGTAACATGTCAACAAAAAGTAATAGTGATAGTGAATATTATCGAAGAGATCTTGTAACGTGATGTAACGTTTGTAACATGTCGGCAAAAAATAATAGTGATAGTGAATATTATGGGAGATATTTTGTAACACAAAATAAAAAATAATATCACTGTCGGCCACAAAAACAATCTAATATAGGGGAGATGTTGTAATCTTCCTACCTAACAAAACAATAAAAAGGTAAAAATTTAATTATCCGTAAAAAAAATATGTGAGTCAAGAAGAAAACACAAAATTGAATTATCCGCAAAAAAATGTTGGCCTTGCACATGGTTTTAAAACCATATGCAAGGAACTCTAAACAACCCATGGTTTTATTGTACATGGTTTATGAGGCTTTGCACATGGTTTTTAAATTATGTGCAAGGCTTCCTAAACAATCCATGGTTTAGGAGGGCCTTGCAAATGGTTTTAAGACCATGTGCAAGGCCTCCTAAACAACCCATGGTTGTAGGAGGGCCTTGCATATGGTTTTAAAACCATGTGTGGGGAAATGATGCAATGTTCATTTTTAACAAAATAAAAAAAAGAAATATTATATGTCGGCCATATATAATATTTAATATTAATAACAAAATTATTATATGTGGACCTTAAATAAAAAGATGTGTCTTTTGGTTTGAATCAAATCAATGGATACCTAAGAAGAGGTTTGCACCTCGAGATATTTGATCCATCTCGACGCTTGATAGAGTCTAGGATTTGGATCTACGCTGGTATATTCTTTTTACTCCTCATAGAGTTTTCACTGAAAAAGTTTATTATAATTATATAACTCTTAATAATTAATATTTTGTGTAACAATACTTATAATTTGACTACATTGGAAGCAAAGAGTCATCATAGAACCAATTCAAAACATTGAAACTCTTTTTGTGATGAAACTTACTAGCAAGTAGCAAGTCTATTAAAATTTTCTGTAGAGAATGGCTTCGAGATCTATGACCAAAGTGTTTTGTTTATCTATATATATATAAACTGTGATTTTTATTTTTTTATTATTTCGAAATGGAAAAAATAACTTCCTTACCCCCAGAAGGATAAGAAATTTAATTCACATGTCTCGTTTGAACATGCATCGGCCCTCTATGATATCTCCCAAGTGTTTAATAACTTAAACGTGTTTATCAATTATGATTCTACCATTTTAATTATTTATAATATTTGATATTTATTGTGAGAGTATCTTATGATTTATAATATTTGATATTTATTGTGAGAGTATCTTATGGATCTTTTTCCTTTTGTAAATTCCACATCATTTTCTCATTTTTTTAAAGTTTCTTTATAATATTTGATGTTTCTAGTCACATCATATCAATTTTGATCCTACCATTTTAATTATTTATAATATTTGATGATTCTAGTTACATTGGATTTTTTTCATTTTGTAAATTCCAATATCATCTTTCTCATTTTCGAGTATGGAGGCCATATTAATTCTAAGACCATTTTAATCCAACATGCCCAAGTTGTCTGTTTTCAAGATAGATAAATAGATTCCAAAATTTGTGGAGAGTAAGAGATTCAATGCCTAGGTTGGGATGCCCGTAAACATAATCATCAAAGTACAAAATAGATTTCAATGTAGAGAGAAATATGGACACCCTGAATATCAACATTAGTTGTTCCTCCTTTTGTTCAAAGGAGTAAATGAGTTTGGTTTTTTAAATGTGGGGATGATTTTGGCTACTCTTCTTTATGAAACTGTTGTAAAATTTGGTGTAGCTTCTACAACTAACACCTCAAATAAATATTTATAAATGACATGGTTTATCTATATTCTTTAGTATTTTTTATTTACATACAAATAAGTTAGAGAAGGTTCTTACCAAAAATTGGGACATATTTAGGGTTGTATCTTCTTTAATTTTAATAATTGTAATTTTCTTTAACCTTAGACCAAAACTAAGTATATGGAGATTTGTAATGCAAGAAACTAGAAATTATAGTGTAGAATAACAAAACACAAAGGTTATTCAAATGAGATGCTATCAAATAAACCCTTGTATTATGATAATCCAACATAAAGCAATCCTCGATTTCTTCTTAAGATGGGGTGACCTTTCACTTAATATAATATCCAAATACATTTTATAGATAATATAAAAAAAAATACGGAAGATATCTTGGTTATTTTCAACATCGTATCTCTATACACCAAGTTTCTGGTAAATGAAGCCATGAATGTCGTAATAACACTCACACATAGTGAAATAACAAACCTGGTCGAAGTATGTCAGAATATACATATTTTAGCTTCTATGGGGACATATATGAGTAAACAAATGGTGTGGAAATGGGATCCCCTCTTTCCCCTGTTGTAGTGAACATTTATATGGAATAATTTGAACATATGGGCATTAACACTTCTCCAGTGAAACCAAATAAATGGAAAATATACATGGATGACACTCATTTCATATGGCCAAAGGAAATGAAGGGATAAAATATATTTTGAAACACATGAACAACCAATTAGATGACATAAAATTTACAATGGAAATGGAAGAGGATAACAATCTTCCTTTTTTGGATGTGCTTCTCACTAGAAACACTGAGTGAACACTATCACATCAAGTATAGTAGAAGAAGACACACACATATAAGCACATTAAGGAAGACTCTTATAATCACCCAACTCAAAAGATAGGTGTTTTAATTACGATGGAAAGAAGAGCCAAATCAATATCATATGTAGCACATTTGGATCAAGAACTTGAACATTTTCCAGAGGTTTTCAAAAGAAATGGACACAATAAAAAGAAAATTTGAAAATCCATGAAGAAATACTAAGACAAAAGGTTGATAAATGATAAAAATGACATCATCCTTAAAACTATTAAACTACCTTATATCTAGGGAACACTAGACATAATATCCAATATCTTACGAAAGAAACAAATTAGGGTTTCCTTCTCTCCAAAAAAACTCTTTAAGAAGGATGATGGACCATGAAATATATTAAATAGATCCAAAAAGGAATAATTTTTTTTATTCAATTCCATGTGATTGTGGTAAGGTACATATATTAGTGGTCATGCAAGACTAAAGGATCAATTTAATGGCATCATACATGGACAAATGAAGAAATATGCACTAGTGGAACATTCAATTATCTCTAAGCACCACATTTTTGTGGAAAATATGGAAGTTATCATTAGTATGGGCCACTACACAAAGAGATGGGTTCATGAGGCTATAGAAATGTAAAACATCGGAACAATATTAATTGAGCTGATGGTTGTAATTTAAGCAAATCATGGGAACCTATCAACCAAATTAAAGAAGATAAAAGATGTCATAAATTATTCAAATCGACAGTGATGAAAGATTACTAATTAACAATGCTTGGTTTGTAAACATGTGTGATTATTTAAGTATCTTGTCCTAAATATGGAATTTTCTATTGGCATCCCATAATGTCAAATTTAAAAAATTGTAATGCAGTTTTTCTACTAAATTTTACAAAAATACTCAACAAAACAATAACTATCGTAACTATTTAAATATACTTCCAATATCCAAATCTTAATTGCTTGTGATCCCATAATCAATGAGTATTGACTACCTGTTATCTCCTAAATAAAGTAATTTTCAATAGGTCCACTCAAACAATTTATTTTTTGCATAGTGATGAAGATTTCAAAGCATATTATGAAAGATGTTTGGGTGACTAACAAAGTTGGAATATTTGGTGTTCTATTTTTCAAGAAATTTGAAAGTTTTATCTTTCGACGGCTTAGGTGAACTTTCCAATAGTTCATTAGACACCGAAAATCCTGACTTTCGGTAGCTAATAGTTTCAGCTCATGACCATGTTAACCACCGAAATCCTGTTGATCGCGTTTTTTATAAAATTTTGGAAAGGGAACTTTCGGTGGCTTAGGAGAACTTTCCAATACTTCATTAGCCACCAAAAAGCCCACCTTTCGGCAGCTAAATGAGGTGCTCCAGGAAGAAATTAACCACCAAAAGGCTCATTCACGTCATTTTTTATAAATTTTGGAAACGAGACTTTCGGTGGCTTAGGCGAACGTACCAATGGTTCATTAGCCACCGAAAAGCCTGGATTTTGGCAGCTTGTGAATTAAACCCTAGATTCTCTTAACCACCGAAAAGGCCAAAAAAATAAATTGGTTATGTGTCCATCAAAATCAAACTCGTCAACATGAGGCATGTCATAATCTAGCACTTTAAACCACCGAAAAGACCGGGGGACTACAGTAAATCATAAATTGGTGGCTAAAAGGTCATTATTGATCTGAAATGACTGATGGAAATCAAAACCCTAGCCTACCCTCCATATGTCCCATGACCACAGTAAAACCTCCATGAAGCATCAAGTCCCAGTTGGAAATGATTACTAGGCTGGCGATCTCGTGGTTATCACCAGAATCCACCATCAACTTACTCAAGTACCAATCGAGTGGTTAACCCCTCAAAATAAGCACCATATCTTCAGTACACTCCACATTCTCTGCATGCATTCTTACTGCTCAAGTCCATCCTTGAAACCAGAGCACTAAATTCCTTTAGAGAGTTCAAATTTTGGTTTTTTGTAGGTACAAAGAAGCATAGCTCAGAGATGAAAAAGGGAGAGGGACCTGCTCTCAGACAGGAACTAGGGGACATCATCTATCTTGAGTCACATCCAAAAGTCTTCCAATTCTTCAAAGATGCAGACTATTACAGGTTCTGTGAAAAAATCCAGGGTTCACACCAGCAAGTGGCAAAAGCATTTTCCCTTTCTTTTGATGGCTCTAAGGCGCTGATAGGAAAGGAAGAGTTCCTAGTTGATGAAACCCTAATTGCAGAAGTGGTAGAAATCCAAAGAACTGGGGAGAAATGGTTTAAGACCATCGTTACTAAAAATGTGGAGTTCAGATCATATTTAAAACCTGAACACAGAGATGTAGTATGGAAGAAAAGCGTTCCATCCACCTGGCTAGAGGAGAGGTAGCAGCAATTATTGAAATAAATCTTGGTTTACATAACCTGTGAAGGAAGGTATAACAGGGTGATGATATACCACTTTAAATAAATGAATCATTTTACAGGAAAAATCCCTTTAAACCTACCCTTCTACCTCCACAAGATCCTAACCAAGATGGCACACCAGGTCAAGGCCCATCCCACCAAAATCGTTGGAAGGTTATCTCGCCATGGCCTGATACAACTCATTCACTAAGAATTTCTACAGAGGAGAAACATAGCATGGACATATTTCTTATTTTGGAATGATTTTGAAATAGGTTTACAGCCAGAAGATGAAGGAAAGTCCCCTTCAAAGAAGACCACCACTCCTAGGAGTGGTAAGAGGAAAATGAGGGCCATTTCACCGGTGACAGTAGATTAGTCATCTCCAACTTCTAAGGCCAATCAAACTCAGAAGAAGAAAGGGAAATATTTTGAACTTACCCTACTCAAACTCAGAAGAAGAAAGGGAGGAAGAAGTTGACCTAACAGAGCAGGTTGCAGCAGAAAATGAATAGTTTCCTTCACCAACACCAAGGGAAGGTCAGGATGAACCAATAGCAGGGACTTCCTTAAGCAAGCCTAGGTTTCATAGGATCAACCAGCTGTTAGGGAAAATACATGAAATGGAGATCTTAGACACAGAGGTAAAAAGAAATAATGCAATATTAACTAAGAATAATGCTAAGTTACACAATTCTCTGCTATAAATGAGACGGGTGTATGTGCTACTGAAAAGAAGGAATTTGAGGCTAATGAGGGACAACACCGGACTTTACAGAATGATCAGGCTAATGAGATTGCAGAAGAAAAACTCAAACCCTAGCGCTCAAGCTCATCTTGCACTAGAAACCCTAGCATAGGCAACAACAAGCTTGCAAGATCCTGAGGCAGCTCATGATGTTGTTGTTTTTCCAAACCCCATGCAGGGTGAAGGAGTACCAGAAAATCAGGAGTGAAGTGTAAAAGGCTGATTGAAGGCTAATATTTTTTTTTTGCATAAAACTGAGCTTTTAGTGGCTTAGGTGAACGTAGCAGATGTTCATTAGCCACCAAAAGCAGAGCTTCCGGCGACTAACAAACCCAAGATTCTGCTTCCTTAACCACCGAAAGAAAAAAGGGGTGACGAAAGATATTTTGGTAGACAAAACATCTCAGGGATGAAATATAAAGCTGAAATTTGCTAAAAAGCACCATTGGAGGAGGTATGTTCTAGTTTTGAGGATACAATCAAGGAGAAAAGGGTCACAAACCCTACCTGTTTTTTACCAAGCGTGGCTTATCTATCAGATGACAGGTTACAACTCTACTTTAGTAATCACTGCAGTTATAAAAGATGTCAATGAGTGAACAAGTGTTAGCGTTAGATAGACTAGTACTTAAATTAGGGTTTTTGACCTAATTTTGCAAAAAACATTTATTTTATCTATTTTTAGTAAATCAGATCCAACTTTTCAGGATCTAAATATTTTTGTAAAGGCTATAGAGACTAAGACTTATGTTGAAGCAAGGGTTCAACTTCGGGGACCTTTAGACCATTATTATTATCAGGCTTCTCCTGTTATTCATCATCTAATATAAGCTCTTTTGCTATTATATCTTCAGCTTCCATATCTTTTATGTTTTGTGCTTGTGCTTGAATGTCTGATTCAGGTTTATTCATGTTATTTAATATCTGATAGTTGTCACCCTATTTGTATGTTGATGAGTTGAATTACAAGTACTTTTCCTTGTTGTGATTAGCCATTTATATGTAATTGCTTTATATATAAATCTACCAACATAGTAAGTTCTCCATCTTTTCACCCTATTATCAAACCTTTTAACATTGGTAGTTAGAAACCTTATCTTTTGATTGAGTTTTATGCATGTCTTGAGCGTGTGAGGTCCTTTAGGTCATCCAACTTGATCCATTTCAAAAAACCATAAAAACATTTAAGTTACCAGGCATCCTCGAGCTACAACCTAGAGGGGTTTCTTGGAGTGATAACAAATTGATGTCGTTTCCAGGGAGAGGAGATTGAAGCTCAGCTTCCCTAGGAGACGACATAGATCCTACGTTGATGATAGACAAAGTTTGGACACTATTCTGGTTGTAATCATCTATCTGGCGACTCCATTGGAATAAGGTGGATTCATGAATACCAAGTACCAGAGCAAACCCTCAAGGGCCACCAGTAACACCTGTTTCAGATCCAGAAGAGATTCTAAGAAGAGCTAGGGCTTCACTCAGACATACTTCTAGAGCTGCAAGGGAAGCCACATCAGGTATTTTAAGAGGTATTTCTGTTGTTATATCAAATAGACCTCCATTTCAATCTCCTTCTGCTGAAACATATAATTCTTAGGAATTTATAATTGAATCATAAAAATTTAGGGTTGAAGAATTTTCAAGCACTGCTGCTTGTGTAGATCCAATCCCTAGCGACTCCACTGAGATAAATCCACCCTGAATACTCTCTCAACTACCACTCACACCAACCGTGTCTTTTTCTACCCTTTCCTTACCCACTTTCAATATGAATGTCCCTCTGAACAAAATGGAAAGGATCCTTGTGGCCAGATATGCCCCTCTAATTCTACCTAATCTCCTCGCTGTTATTCCTACTGAAGATTATCTCAAATACATGCCTAATTTTACCGGGGAGGGAGATTTCACATCTGAAGAACACCTAGAGGCCTTCTATAGTTAGGCTGAGAATATAAACATTGAACAAGAAGATGTGTGGACTAGGGTTTTTGTGCAAAATCTAGATGGTCAGGTTAGGAAATGGTTCAAAGAGTTTCCTGCTAGATCAATAGCAGACATTGAAGCCCTAGATGGCATCTTTTTGAAGCATTGGAGAGAGATAAGAGACCACCTTTACTATATCACTGAATTTAGAAATATGAAGAGGGAGAATGGTGAGTCTATTTCTAACTTCACCAAAATATTTAACAAGATGTTCAGCAAGATCCTTGCTAAGATCAATCCAACTAACACTTCAGCCAAAATCACATATTTTAATGCCTTTGATTCAAAATTTTGTCTTCTTCTCAGAGAAACAAGATCAGCTTCTCTGTCACTCATGCAAGATGTTCCCTTGAAGTTGAATCCAATATCGTTGCATCTGAGAAGGTTAAAGGAAAAATTGACAGGAAGAAGCAACCCTCAGATCCTCTAGGGGATTCTTCATCAGAGAACAAGATGGAGGAAATGGCCAAAATGTTGGATTGTCTGACAGCTGAAATGTCTAGACTAAAGTACTGACAGGAAATACCTATGAGGGGTAAAGGGCCAAACAATTTTCCTAACAGAAACCCTAATTTTGTCCCTTATAGAAGAAACAACCCACTAGATCAAATCCTTCAAAGGGATAGGAATCAAGTTGAGGATCAAAATATTAGAGCTCCTTTTCAGAATGTGATGCTAGAAGAAGAACCAGAGTTCACTCAAGAAGAAGGAGAGGTAGAAGACAATATGAACTGTATGGAGGATGAAGTAGATCTTTCCTTCCTGACACAAGCAGACTATGAGAAAGCCCTCATGAATGAACATATCATGGAATAATCTATGTATCAGGTGGATGATCAAGAAGGTTATAATCTAAGATCTAGAATTTTTTCTCCTATGAAGAAGACTCCTGCGCCTACAAAGAAGCCTACTCCTCAGGATAGGAAGATTACTGCTCCTGCAAAGAAGATGACTCTTCCTCCAAAACTATAGTAAAATCCATTACAAAAATCAGCTCATGATCCTATTCAGCTCAAAGCCACACCACAAGAGGTAAGAACTTCTGACAAATTGTCCTATGCTTTCAATCTTGAGTCAGAAATTCAGAAGTTAAAAATCCCTTTTCCCTTGATGGAAATGATGAAGAATGAGACCTTCAAGGAATCCATACTGAAATCCATTCAGCCAAGGACTCCCCTAGATGCTGACTTTGTGAACTTGCAAGATGATAAGCCCACAGTAATTCTAGGCCCTATGATTGAAGAGTTGGATGATTCTTTCCCACCTTTCTACATATCTCTGAATATCCATGATAAAATCCTTCATAACTATTTGCTGGACTCTAGACCTTGCCATAACCTAATGCCAAAAGTAGTGATGGATGCACTTGGCCTCAACATTACGAAACCCTACCATGATCTGTTCTCATTTGACTCCAGGAAGGTCAAATGCCTGGGCCTCATCAAAGACCTTGTCATAAACCTCTCCCAGCTGCCTTCAAAAAGTATAGTGATGGACATAGTGGTGGATGATATCCCACCTAAGTTTGGCCTCCTTTTGTCTCTCTCTTGGATTTAAAGGATGGGTGGTACCCTTCATATGGACCTTACATATGCTACAATTCCAATGTTTGGAGGGGATACCAAGAGACTCTACAGGGAGAACTAGTTCACCTACATCATCAGCAATGCCAAGAACTCTATAAACTATCCCATATATGCAGTAGACACAGATTTTGGGGCATGCATCCTATAGATAGATGATTCCCAGCCAACATCCATACAACTCACAAAGCCCACCTATCAACCACTCGAGGAGGTAACCACCTCTTTCTGGAGCATGTTTTTTTATGGGGCCAGTACTCAAGCCTCAATAGGTGTAGGAATAGTCTTGATTTCTCCTTCAAAGGAGACTATACATTTTTCTTATAAGCTGGATTTCAAGACTACTAACAACATAGCAGAATACAAAGCATTACTGTTGGGAGTGAAGGCTGCTAAAGAAATGGGAATCATGTGCATAAAGATATTTGGAGATGCAGATCTCATCATACAGCAGGTGAACAATACTTTTCAAGCAAAGAATGTCAGACTGAAGGCATACAGAGATGAGGTATGGAAACTCAGGGACTCCTTCATGTTTTTTGAACTTTCATATGTACCTAGGGCTATGAATCATCTGGCTGATTCCCTTATTGTCTTTGCAAGTCTGTTTGTTACCCCTTTACCTCCTAAGCTGAGCTATGATATCCAAGTCAAGTACAGGCCATCCCTACCTGATAATGTAAAATTTTGGAAGGTTTTTTAGAATGATGATGAGCTTAGTAAATTCCTCAAGGTAGTAGATGAATTATATGATATGCATATTAATCAAGAAAACCTAAATATGGAAGAATCCCAGAAGCTCAAGTTAAAAGATAAAGTAGGTGATCAAAACATTGTTCAATTACCTAGCAATTATATACCTCGAGGTCTGTTACCCCTGGAAGAACTATTTGATCATAATGATGTCCCTTTTAAACCTACCAAAAAGGAGAAATATCCTGCTATCCAAGAGAAAAACATAGGTAGCCAAAGTCATCCAAAACAAATAAATTTCTCCACTGAGTTGACTACTGATCAGAGGTCAAAATTTTGTAGTTTGATGAAATAGTTTGCTGATATCTTTGCCTGGGAATACAGTGACCTGAAAACCTATGACACTATTATCATCCAACATAGGATTCCCTTGGAGAAGGACACTGTCTTTTTCAAATAAAAGCTCAGATCCTTCAGTCCTCTCCTACTTCCTGTAATTGAAAAAGAGATCCAAAATCTCCTTAAAGCCAAAATCATAATTCCCCTCAGGTATTCCAAATGGATTGCAAATTTAGTGGTGGTAAGGAATAAGAACATGGAGATTAGGTTATATGTGGATTTTAGAAACCTGAACAAATGCTCCAAGAAAGATAACTATCCACTACCCAAGATGGAACATATGTTGCAAAGAGTCTCAGGGGCTAGTGTCATGTCATTCCTAGATGGTTTCTCTGGATACAACCAAGTTGTTGTGCACCCTGATGACCAAGAAAAAAATGCGTTTACCACTCCCTGGGGCACCTTCATGTATGCCAAAATGCCATTTGGGATGATGAATGCTGGGGCCACTTTCCAGAGAGCCATGGACCTAGCTTTTGTAGGATTGAAAGACAAATTTGTTCTCATATACCTTGATGACCTCACTGTTTACTCCCATAGCCATGAAGAACATTTGCAATGCTTGAGGAGGGTATTTCTGAAATGTAGAAAATTTGGGATATCACTGAACCCGAAGAAGTCTCATCAAGTCATTGAAAGCCTTTAGGGTTTACATTCTACATGCCAAGGTCCTTTCCTATGTCCCTTCAGCTATTGCAAAGGATGTATTAACTCATCCTGACATTGATGGAAGGAGAGATAAATGGATTGGCAAGCTTATTGAGTTTGAAATAGAAGTAAATCCCACCATGTTAGTGAAAGGCCAAGGTCTAGCTAAACTCATGGCTAAAGAAAATTGTGATCTTTTGGGAATGAATTTTATTTGTATAATTTCAACTAACCTATAGACAGAAATAGCAGTAGGAACAGTAGCAGAGGCAGTTTAGGAGCAGCAGCATGACATTCAACAAGTAGTTGAGAATTGGTCCTCATGTGAGTGGTACTCAGGTATTATTCATTTCCTACAAAAGTCAGAAGTTCCTCCTGGACTCACTCTAAATAAAGCACGGGCTCTTAAACTTAAGTTTGTTAAATTTTGTTTAATTGATAAACTCCTATATTGGAAAGATCTGTCTAGTGTTTTGTTGAGATTCTTAGATAAAGAGGAGTCAGTTCAGGTCATGCATCAGTTTCATTCAAGCACATGTGGAGGCCACCATTACTAGAAGAACACATCCCACAAGATTATGAGGGCCGGGTATTATTGGCATGTTCTTTTCTCTGATGTGTGTACCTTTATGAGAGGCTATGACAAGTGCCAAAGATTCATAGGGAAGCAACAACTTAGATCCTTGCCCCTTAGACCTATTGTAGTGAATGGTCCTTTCCAGCAATGGGGGCTTGATTTCACAGGTGAAATTAATCCTTCATTAAGTGGTCAACACAAATGGATCCTAGTGTCCATAGACTATTTCACCAAGTGGATAGAGGCAGTCCCTACAAGGAATTCCACCACCAATTCATTATGAGGTTTTTGTATGAGAACATCTTTATCAGGTTTGGCTGCCCAGTAAGGCTAGTGACTAATAATGCACTAGATTTAAAACTCGGGGCATTGGTTAATATCTGTGAGTCAATGGGAATTCAGTTTGTGCATTCCACTTACTATTAACCTCAAGGAAATGGCCTTGCTGAGTCATCCAACAAAATCCTAGTCAGGATAATAAAAAAACTACTGGAGAATAATCAGCAAAGCTGGGATTCTAAGCTAAAGTTTGCTCTATGGGCTGATAGAGTGACTCACAAGAGACCCATAGGGACTTCTCCTTTCAAGTTGGTTTATGGTACTGAGGCAATTTTTTCCATTCAACTAATTTTTCCAGTTGCAAAATTCTTTCAGGAGGAACAAGATGAACCAAATGACTTGGTGAGGAGGATGCTAGATTTGGTGGAGTTGAAGCAAGTCAAGGAACAGGTGATGGAAAAGATAGAAGCTCATCAAAAGAAGATCAAGGTTATTTTTGATGAAAGGGAAAAGGTGGACAACTTTCATGTTGGATATTGGGTTCTCAAATAGGATACTATAAGGGAAAACATGGAACGTTTGACTCTCTGTGGATAGGCCCTTTTGTGATAGCTCAGGTGTAGCATAAAAACACAGTCAAATTGAAAAATATGGAAGGAGAGGAGGTGTTTGATGGCCCAGTAAATGGGAGATTTCTGAAACTCTATTTCATCTGAGGCTTTAAGGCCTTGTTATTGTAAAATATTAGTTAGTAGATTGTTTTTTCTTACAAAATAAACTCCATGCCCAATGGAACAGTAGAAGATAGGTTTAATTCTTATTTTTTTTAGGAAAGGCATTTTGGTCTGGGGTTCTTGGGACCTCACAAGGCGGTTCCCATCCACGAGTAGGAGCCAGATGTTATCTCCTAAATAAAGTAATTTTTAATAGGTCCACTCAGACAATTTATTTTTTGCATAGTGATTAAGATTTCAGGGCATATTATGAAATATGTTTGGGTGACTAACAAAGTTGGAATATCTGGTGTTCTTTTTTTCAAGAAATTTGAAAGTTTTAGCTTTCGATGGCTTAGGTGAACTTTCCAACAGTTCATTAGCCACCAAAAATCCTGACTTTTGGCAACTAACAGTTTCAGTTCAGGATCACATTAACCACCGAAAGCCTGTTGATCACGTTTTTTATAAAATTTTGGAAAGGGAACTTTCAGTGGCTTAGGAAAACTTTCCAATAGTTCATTAGCCACCAAAAATTCCACCTTTCGGCAGCTAAATGAGGTGGTCCAGGAAGACATTAACCACCAAAAGGCTCATTCACGTCATTTTTTATAAATTTTGGAAAGGAGACTTTCGGTGGATTAGGCAAACGTACCAACGATTCATTAGCCACCAAAAAGCCTGGCTTTCAGAATCTTGTGAATTAAACCCTAGATTCTCTTAACCACCAAAAAGGCCAAAAAAGCAAAACGGTTATCTGTCCATCAAAATCAAACTCGTTAGCATGAGGCATGTCATAATCTAGCACTTTAAACCACCGAAAATACTAGGGGACTGTAGTAAATCATAAATTGGTGGCTAAAAGGTCATTATTGATGTGAAATGACTGATGGAAATCAAAACCCTAGCCTAACCTGCATCTGTCCCATGATCGTAGTAAAACCTCCACGAAGCATCAAGTCCCAGTTGGAAATGATTACTAGGCTGGCGATCTTGTGGTTATCACCAGAATCCACCATCAGCTTACTCAAGTACCAATCGAGTGGTTAACCCCTCAAGATCAACACCATATCTTCAGTACACTCCACATTCTTTGCATGCATTATTACTACTCAAGGCAATCCTTAAAACCAGCATGCTAAATTCCTTTAGAGAGTTTGAATTTTGGTTTTTTGCAGGTACAAAGAAGCATAGCTCAGAGATGAAAAAGGGAGGAGGAACTGCTCTCAAATAGGAACTAGGAGACATCAAATATCTTGAGTCACATCCATAATTCTTCCAATTATTCAAAGATGCAGGCTGTTACAGGTTCTGTGAAAAAATCCAGGGTTCACACCAGCAAGTGGCAGAAGCATTTTCCCTTTCTTTTGATGGCTCTAAGGCGCTGATAGGAAAGGAAGAGTTCCTAGAAGTGGAAGAACTCCAAATAAATAGGGAGAAATGGTTCAATACCACCACTACTAAAAATATGGAGTTCAGATCATATTTCAAACCTAAACACAGAGATGTAGTATGGAAGAAAAGTGTTCCATCCACCTGGCTAGAGGAGAGGTGGCAACAATTATTGAAAGCAATCTTGGTTTACATAACCTGTGAAGGAAGGTATAACAAGGCGATGATATACCACTTTAAATTAATGAATAATTTTATAGGTAGAATCCCTTTAAACCTAGCCTTCTACCTCCACAAGAGCCTAACCAAGATGGCACACCAGGTCAAGGCCCAGCCCACCAAAATCGCTGGAATGTTATCTCACCATGGCCTGAAACAACTTGTTGTCCAAGAATTGATGCAGAGGAGAAATATAGCATGGACATATTTCTTATTCTAGAATGAGTTTGAAACAGGTTTACAGCAGGAAGATGAAGGAAATTCCCCTTCAAAGAAGACCACCACTCCCAGGAGTGGCAAGAGGAAAAGGAGGGCCATTTCACCGGTGACAGTAGATCGTCCTTCTCCAACTTCTAAGGAAAATCAAGAAAAAAGAAACCTAGACTTCAGTGAAAAGGAGAAGGAAGCCCCAACACAAAGTGGAAATATTCTGAAATTACCCTACTCAGACTCATAAGAAGAAAGGGAGGAAGAAGTTGACCTAACAGAGTAGGTTGTAGCAGAAAATGAAAAGTTTCCTTTGCTAACACCAAGGGAAGGTCAGGATGAAACAATAGCAGAGACTTCCTCAAGCAAACCTGGGTCTCAAAGGATCAACTAGCTGTTAGGGCAAATACATGAAATGGAGATCTTAGACAGTGAGGTAAAAAGAAATAATGCAATATTAACCAAGAATAATGCTAAGTTACACAATTCTTTGCTAGAAATGAGGGGGATGTATGTCCTATTGAAAATAATGAATCTGAGGCTAATGAGGGACAAAACCAGACTTTACATAATGATCAGGCTGATGAGGTTGTAGAAGAAAAACTCAAACCTTATCCCTCAAGATCATCTTGCACTAGAAACCCTAGTAGAGGCAATAACAAGCTTGCAAGATCCTGATGCAGCTCATGATGTTGTTGTTTTTCCAAACCCCATGCAGGGTTAAGGAGTACCAGAAAATCAAGAGTGAAGTGTAAAAGGATGATTAAAGGCTAATAATTTTTTTTTGCAGAAAATAGAGCTTTCGGTGGCTTAGGCGAACATAGCAATTGTTCATTAGCCACCAAAAGCAGAGCTTTCGGCAGCTAACAGACCCAGGATTCTACTTCCTTAACCACTGAAAGCAAAAAGGGGTGAAGAAAGATATTTTGGCACACAGAACTAGTTTTGGAAAATACAACTATCTTAGGGATGAAATATAAAGTTGAAATTTGTTGAAAAGCACCATTGGAGGAGGTCTGTTCCAGTTTTGAGGATACAATCAAGGAGAAAAGGGTCACAAACCCTACCTATTTTTTACCAATCCTGGTTTATCTATCATATGACAGGTTACAGCTCTACTTCAGTAATCACTACAGTTATCAAAGAGTTCAATGAGTGAACATGTGTTAGCATTAGATAGACTAGTACTTAAATTAGGGTTTTTGACCTAATTTTGCAAAAAACATTTATTTTATCTATTTTTAGTAAATCAAATCCAACTTTTCAGGATCTGAATATTTTTGTAAAGGCTATAAAGCCTAATACTTATGTTGAAGCAAGGGTTCGACTTCGGGGACCTTTAGACCATTATTATTATCAAGCTTCTCATGTTATTCTCCATCTAATATAAGCTCTTTTGCTATTATATGTTGAGCTTCCATATCTTTTTCGTTCTGTCCTTGTACTTGAATGGTTGATTCAGGTTTATTCATGCTATTTAATATCTGATAGCTGTCACCCTATCTGTATTTTGATGAGTTGAATTACAAGTACTTTTCCTTGTTGTAATTAGCCATTATATGTAATTGCTTTATATATAAATCTGATAGCATAGTAAGTTCTCTATATTTTCACCCTATTATCAAACCTCTGAACATTGGTAGTTAGAAGCCTTATATGTTGATTGAGTTTTATGCATGTCTTGAGTGTGTGAGGTCCTTTAGGTCATCTAACTTGATCCATTTCAAAAACCATAAAAACATTTAAGCTACCAAGAATCCTTGAGCTACAACCTAGTGGATTTTCCTGGAGTGATAACACTACCTACTAGACATTAATTAGCAAAGAGACTCTTTTTACATTAATTAATTATCCACTACTTTCTAAGTGACCTTATACTAAGGGTATGGCTCCACATTATTTTACTAACTCCAGTATAGCCTAAAGTAGGGAGGCTAGGGTAGGACCCTAACATTCCCCCCACCCACCCTTTCAAGTGAAACATTTCCCTTAAGGATAAAGGTGAGGAAGTTGATACATAATCCCTACTAGTTCCCAAATGGCATCTTCCGGTTGCATATCTTTGACTAGATCAAAATTGTTTGATCATGTTCTTACAAAATTGATAGTATTTGGTATCAAATACTCCTTTAGACAGAATCAACCAAATGAAGCCTTCTTCAGCAAGTTCTAGTAACTTGGTTTTCACTTTAAAAATAAATTATATAACCTTATTGAGGCAAGACACATCAAATACTAGATAACCTTGGAGTGTTCTTATATAGTTAGCTTGCAGGCCACCTATCCAATGTGTTATTTGATCTTGTAGGGTCCATAAAACTTCAATGAAAGTTTCTTGTGGATTGTTTTTTCAAGCTATGTTTATTTACAATATTGAAGGAAAATAAGCACTTGATCACCTTATACAAACAAACACTCTCAGTGATGTTGATTATCCTATTATTTCAGTCTATTTTGAGCAATAACCAAGTTTTCCTTAAGAGTGTGGAAAATAAATTCTCTAGTGTGCAGCATGTTAGCTACTTCATGAATCTTGGAGGTTATTGGTAAATTGGAAATTATTGACAAGGGGTTTGGCCATATACTACTTCATATGGAATCATTTTTGTTGATCCATGATAATTTTTATTATACCACAATTCTGCCACAAGAAGCCATTGGGAACATTGATGTGTCTTTTCCAAATAGACGAATATAAGATAGGTTTTTAAGAAATTATTGATCACTTTCACTTAACCATCTGTTTAGGGGTGATAGGTCTTGGATATGTTAAGTTGGGTACCCTAAATATTAAATAACTCATACTAAAGCTTTCTTGTAAGTGTAAAGACCAAATTGCATTTCATACAAATTATCACTAAGTGAACATGGAGACTTAGGAGATCAATGTTGCATATGTATGCACACAAAAAAATTTGAGTTAGCAAAATAAAAATCCCTCTTGATGAGAAATCCATGAAAATTTATTGTGAAAATACTCGAGGGGAACTCTTTTTCTAAAGGGTGAGCTTATAATTCGTAAATCAATTGAGGATTAAAGATCTTGTTTTCCCTTTTCAAAGATCACTCATAAATGGAATAAGGTGGTCTAACAAACTCATTTTTTGTGTGTGTATTGTGTGTGCGTCTTCGTGTACACTAGTGTTTTTTCATGCACAATATCTATTAGTATTTTATTTCTTATCTTTCTAAGTTGATGCATCTAGTCTACATCCAAAATAACATGCAATTGGGTGAATGCATGAAGGTGGGTAACACTTTTTGGCCAAATTTGGCGATGAAAACCTAATTTTTTACTCATGTGATAGATAGAAGCCCTCCAAACGCATATATGCCATGTGAATTTCAACTTGTAAAAAAACAAATTGTAGAATATATTATGTTGGCTTCCCAATGATATTTTTTTAAAAATATTATGATGTCATTTAATGTGTGAAATTTTGCATTTAATGAACTGTGTGATCTTTAAAATGTGAAGAAGTTAATAAGTGGCTCGTGTCCAACCCCAATAATTCAATCTTACATTAATTAAAA
>LPNX010670401.1:38513-59246 GCA_001517045.1 Pseudotsuga menziesii
TTGTATATATATATATATATATATATATGTTAAATTGTTTAGAATTTAATTATGATGTTGTAAAATTGTAAAATTGTAATTAATTCATAAATTTATATACATTGTATGTGCATGTATATATACAACCTTCTAAAAACAACTTATGTGTACATGTGAAATAATGGTATGTGTTGTGAAAGAATTGAAAAAAAATGTTTGACCACTACACTAAATTGAAAATTTATTGGGAAAATACTCGAGGGGAACTCTTTTTCTAAAGGGTTAGCTTATAATTCGTAAATCAATTGAGGATTCAAGATCTTGTTTTCCCTTTTCAAATATCACTCATAAATGGAATAAGGTGGTCTAACAAACACTTTTTTTGTGTGTGTATTGTGTGTGTCTTTGTGTACACTACTATTTTTTCATGCACAATATCTATTAGTATTTTATTTCTTATCTTTCCAAGTTGATGCATCTAGTCTACATCCAAAATAACATGCAATTGAAGGAACAACTAAGGACTAACTCATAAATTAAAGGCGAACATTGAACCAATGGAACATCAATCTAGTAATCAAATGAGAGTGAACATAATCACAAAAAATTCAAAATTATTGATCATATCAGCATTTAACAACAAAACTACATCAACATTAATTTCAATTTACATCAATTTTAAGCATTATACTTGAAAATAGTTATTTTTGTAAGTGTCAAATCAAGTTGAATTGAATTTCTAATTAGGTGCATTTTTGGTTGAATCTAACACCCTCCAATTTTCAAAGTCAAAATTGACATTGTTGATTCTTTCATTGTCAAAGAGCGAAGTTGAACAAATCCCTCGCTTTTTGGAGGAAATTGTAAGAATCTCATTCAATGTTGAAATCAATCAAATTCAATAATTGATATAGTTACCAAAAACTCTAATGCTTATTTCTAAGGATGACATAATTATAATGAATAGAGAAACTCTTCAATCAACTATAACTTGTTTGCAAGTTTCACAAGATAAAGTTGAACTTCTTCAAACTTAGTCACAACTTATGAATGATGAGAACCACTTCAAGAATAAAAAACATTATGGACTAGTTCTTGTTTTGAATTTATTTGTTTGAAGAAGATGAAGTGCATGCAGAAGGTGTTGACGCATAGAGTGATAGCAGAAACAATAAATGTGAATTTGAATAACATATTAATGATGAAAATCATCAAGTACATCATGATCTTTCTAATATGGTAATTAAACCATGGGAATAATTACATTCAAGAAAAAATCGATATGGATTAGGATCTGAAAAAGACAACAAATTTTATATTATAGATTAATCCAAATAAGTTTTGTTCATGAGTGAAACATTCCTTAATTAAGATTTAAAGGCTCCAAAATCTAATTACAAAGAAGTTATTCAAATAGTTGATGAAAATCACATGAAATAAATTCTTGAATACCATCATTTTCATAGAGATGGCCATTTGGAGACAATATGTTTTGATCCTCGTCGTCGCCTTCATTGCGGGAAGACAAATCACTATTTAGAAAAATGTAGAACTAAGAATAAGGATAAAAATAAAAAAA
Source organism: Pseudotsuga menziesii (assembly GCA_001517045.1). Lineage (NCBI taxonomy): Eukaryota > Viridiplantae > Streptophyta > Pinopsida > Pinales > Pinaceae > Pseudotsuga > Pseudotsuga menziesii. The sequence continues at coordinate 40,072 of LPNX010670401.1, forward strand.
TCCATCACAGATGGTTAAATTCTTGGTGATGAAACCAAGAAGTCAAGAAGTTTCATAATTCATACCATCTAGTTCAAACATGGGTGAAGACACAATTGAATAATGAAATTAAAACAACATTATATATTTCAATCAATTATTGTAGAAGAACTCAGGAATGGTTATGGTCCATTATAATATGGTACTGACTTGTACCTTAGGGAGGGGGGAGTACAAAAATTGAATAAGAAAGGAACTCTCTTGCACTTAAAAGGGGGTAGTACAATAAAGAAACAATATCAACTAAAAAGTGGTTAGTGGTCAACCAAAAAACATTACATCCATTGATGAAATTAGTTAGTGGTCAATTAAAACTGCTAGATGCATGTCATCGAAATCAACCACTATAGAAGAATCTAAAGGTTAATCTTGGATCCCTTCCATATTCTTCTCACCATGTGTACTTGATAAAGGGGAAACATCATTAATGATATCCAAGATTCAAGTTTCGAAGTCCTATCAATTCAATAAACAATTGGTTAGCGACTAATATACAAATCAAATCAGGGAAGTTCAACATTACATCTAAGATCGGCTTTAAATCATCAAATCATCATTAGGGAATTCCAACATGTAAATTGGTATCCTCAACAAACTATGAAAATATTAATGGATTTTTGACATCTAATTACATCAAAATTCAGAGAGTGCTTAGTGATATTATTTGTTCATTGATAGCACAATGGTGATCCCATTTTTTCAAAAAAATTAGCCATGAAGATGCCATCTTATTCTAGAAATATTAGGGAATGTTCAAACATGATTATTTTTCACTTCCAAAATTTTAGCTCTCATTCAAATTTCAACATCTAGATTGGATAATTTTTAGGCCTATCTTCATCGAAGCTCAGTTCATACGTTTTAGATTGAAGATGATACTAGTTATTGTTAATTTACTGGTATAATTATTTAGACTTGTGTTTGAGGAAAGAAATGGTATATTGTAAGTACCTATGCAATCAAAAAGTCCTATATCACCTCTCATGTGAGTTTTTATTCTTATCACATTGGCAATCTTTTTTCCAAAAGAAGAAAAAAATCCCCACTTGTGTCAAGGAAAGTGCTCTGATAACAGATGTAAGAAACCTACTGCAATAAATAATGAAAATACACAATATAATAGAAATAATAGAACACATAAAGAATTTTATTGATCACATGTCAATTCAAGGGGGAAACTTACTTCAAGCAAACTCAATACAAATAACTCATGGATGCCTTCATTGGCCTCAACACGAACTTATATACTGAGTCTAATCTAAACAACTATTACTCCCCTTGAATGTGAGATAATACAATATACTCACGGGATGTCTTACAAAGCATGTGTCCAAAAACAATATACTAACTACATAGAGAGAAGGGTTAACATGGATTCCTAACATCACAACTATATACCTAGGCATAACAACACTACCCCACATGTGATACACATGGTTATGAGGTTTAAACCAGTGGCATTGCAAGAATTCCTTAATAGTGCACCCTATCGCCAATGGATCTACACCCCAAACGATAGAGATTTGTAATGTAAGAAACTAGAAATTATAGTGTAGAATAACAAAACACAAAGGTTATTCAGATGAGATGCTATCAAATAAACCCTTGTATTATGATAATCCAACATAAAGCAATCCTCGATTTCCTCTTAAGATGGGGTGACCTTTCACTTAATCTAATATCCAAATACATTTTATAGATAATATAAAAATAAAAAAGAAAGACGGAAGATATCTTGGTTAGTTTCAACATTTTATCTCTATACACCAAGTTTCTGGTAAATGAAGCCATGAATGTCGTAATAAGACTCACACATAGTGAAATAACAAACCTGGTCGAAGTATGTCAGAATATACATATTTTAGCTTCTATGGGGACATATATGAGTAAACAAATCGTGTGGAAATGGGATCCCCTCTTTCCCCGGTTGTAGTGAACATTTATATGGAATAATTTGAACATATGGGCATTAACACTTCTCCAGTGAAACCAAATAAATGGAAAATATACGTGGATGACACTCATTTCATATGGCCAAAGGAAATGAAGGGATAAAATATATTTTGAAACACATGAACAACCAATTAGATGACATAAAATTTAAAATGGAAATGGAAGAGGATAACAATCTTCCTTTTTTGGATGTGCTTCTCACTAGAAACACTTAGTGAACACTATCACATCAAGTATAGTAGAAGAAGACACACACATATAAGCACATTTAGGAAGACTCTTATAATCACCCAACTCAAAAGATAGGTGTTTTAGTTATGATGGAAAGAAGAACCAAATCAATCTCATATCTAGCGCATTTGGATCAAGAACTTGAACATTTGCCAGAGGTTTTCAAAAGAAATGGACACAATGAAAAGAAATTTTGAAAATCCATGAAGAAATACTAAGACAGAAGGTTGATAAATGATAAAAATGACATCATCCTTAAAACTATTAAACTACCTTATATCTAGGGAACACTAGACATAATATCCAATATCTTACGAAAGAAACAAATTAGGGTTTCCTTGTCTCCAAAAAACTCTTTAAGAAGGATGATGGACAATGAAATATATTAAATAGATCCAAAAAGGAATAAATTTTTTTATTCAATTCCATGTGATTGTGGTAAGGTACATATATGAGTGGTCATGCAAGACTAAACGATCAATTTAATGGCATCATACATGGACAAATGAAGAAATATGCACTAGTGGAACATTCAATTATCTCTAAGCACCACATTTTTGTGGAAAATATGAAGGTTATCATTAGTATTGGCCACTACACAAAGAGACGGGCTCATGAGGCTATAGAAATGTAAAACATCGGAACAATATCAATCGAGATGATGGTTGTAATTTAATCAAATCATGGGAACCTATCAACCAAATTAAAGAAGATAAATAATAGTTTCTCATCTTAAGAGATGTCATAAATTATTCAAATCGATAGTGATGAAAGATTAGTAATTAACAATGCTTGGTTTGTAAACATGTGTGATTATTTAAGTATCTCGTCCTAAAGATGGAATTTGCTATTGGCATCTCATAATGTCAAATTTAAAAAATTGTAATGCAGTTTTTCTACTAAATTTTACAAAAATACTCAACAAAACAATACATAACCTCGTAACTATTTAAATAGGCTTCCAATATCCAAATCTTAATTGGTTGTGATCCCATAATCAATGAGTATTGACTACCTGTTATCTCCTAAATAAAGTAATTTTCAATAGGTCCACTCAGACAATTTATTTTTTGCATAGTGATGAAGATTTCAAAGCATATTATGAAAGATGTTTGGGTGACTAACAAAGTTGGAATATCTGGTGTTCTGTTTTTCAAGAAATTTGAAAGTTTTAGATTTTGGTGGCTTAGGCGAAATTTCCAATAGTTCATTAGCCACCGAAAATATTGACTTTCGGTAGCTAATAGTTTCAGCTCATGGCCACGTTAACCACCGAAATCCTATTGATCACGTTTTTAATAAAATTTTGGAAAGGGAACTTTCAGTGGCTTAGGAGAACTTTCCAATACTTCATTAGCCATCAAAAAGCCCACCTTTCGGCAGCTAAATGAGGTGCTCCGGGAATAAATTAACCACCAAAAGGCTCATTCACGTCATTTTTTATAAATTTTGGAAATGAGACTTTCGGTGGCTTAGGTGAACGTACCAATGGTTCATTAGCCACCGAAAAGCCTGGATTTTGGCAGCTTGTGAATTAAACCCTAGATTCTCTTAACCACCGAAAAGGCCAAAAAAAGAAAACAGTTATCTGTCCATCAAAATCAAACTCTTCAACATGAGGCATGTCATAATCTAGCACTTTAAACCACCGAAACGACTAGGGGACTGCAGTAAATCGTAAATTGGTGGCTAAAAGGTCATTATTGATCTGAAATGACTGATGGAAATCAAAACCCTAGCCTACCCTCCATCTGTCCCATGACCGCAGTAAAACCTCCACAAAGCATTAAGTCCCAGTTGGAAATGATTACTAGGCTAGCGATCTCATGGTTATCACCAGAATCCACCATCAGCTTACTCAAGTACCAATCGAGTGGTTAACCCCTCAAAACAAGCACCATATCTTCAGTACACTCCACATTCTCTGCATGCATTCTTACTACTCAAGTCCATCCTTGAAACCAGAGCACTAAATTCCTTTAGAGAGTTCAAATTTTGGTTTTTTGTAGGTACAAAGAAGCACAGCTCAGAGATGAAAAAGGGAGGAGGACTTGCTCTCAGACAAGAACTAGGGGACATCATCTATCTTGAGTCACATCCAAAAGTCTCCCAATTCTTCAAAGATGCAGGCTGTTATAGGTTCTGTGAAAAAATCCAAGTTTAACACCAGCAAGTGGCAGATGCATTTTCCCTTTCTTTTGATGGCTCTAAGGCACTGATAGGAAAGGAAGAGTTCCTAGTTGATGAAACGCTAATTACAGAAGTGGTAGAAATCCAAAGAACTGGGGAGAAATGGTTCAAGACCATCGCTACTAAAAATGTGGAGTTCAAATCATATCTAAAACCTGAACACAGAGATGTAGTATGGAAGAAAAGCGTTTCATCCACCTGGCTAGAGGAGAGGTAGCAACAATTATTGAAAGCAATCTTGGTTTACATAACCTGTGAAGGAAGGTATAACAGGGTGATGATATACCACTTTAAATAAATGAATCATTTTACAGGAAAAAGCCCTTTAAACCTACCCTTCTACCTCCATAAGAGCCTAACCAAGATGGCACACCAGGTCAAGGCCCAGCCCACCAAAATCGTTGGAAGGTTATCTCGCCATGGCCTAATACAACTCGTTCACTAAGAATTTCTAGAGAGGATAAACATAGCATGGACATATTTCTTATTTTGGAATGATTTTGAAACAGATTTACAGCCAGAAGATGAAGGAAAGTACCCTTCAAAGAAGACCACCACTCCTAGTAGTGGTAAGAGGAAAATGAGGGCCATTTCATCGGTGACAGTAGATTAGTCGTCTTCAACTTCTAAGGCCAATCAGGAAAAAAGAAACCTAGACTTTAGTGAAAAGGAGAAGGAAGCCCCAGCAGAAAGTGGAAATGTTCTGAACCTACCCTACTCAAACTCAAAAGAAGAAAGGGAGGAATAAGTTGACCTAACAGAGCAGGTTGCAGCAAAAAATGAATAGTTTCCTTCACCAACACCAAGGGAAGGTCAGGATGAACCAATAGTAGGGACTTCCTTAAGCAAGCCTAGGTTTCATAGGATCAACCAGCTATTAGGGAAAATACATGAAATGGATATCTTAGACAGAGAGGTAAAAAGAAATAATGCAATATTAACTGAGAATAATGCTAAGTTACACAATTCTTTGCTAGAAATGAGACGGGTGTATTTCCTACTGAAAAGAAGGAATTTGAGGCTAATGAGGGACAACACCAGACTTTACAGAATGATCAGGCTAATGAGGTTGCAGAAGAAAAACTCAAACCCTAGCCCTCAAGCTCATCTTGCACTAGAAACCCTAGCAGAGGCAGCAGCAAGCTTGCAAGATCTTGAGGCAGCTCATGATGTTGTTGTTTTTCCAAACCCCATGCAGGGTGAAGGAGTACCAGAAAATCAGGAGTGAAGTGTAAAAGGCTGATTAAAGGCTAATCAATTTTTTTGCATAAAACAGAGCTTTTAGTGGCTTAGGTCATGAATGCAGCAGTTGTTCATTAGCCACCAAAACCAGAGCTTTTAGTGGCTAACAGACCTAAGATTCTGCTTCCTTAACCACCGAAAGAAAAAAGTGGTGCAGAAAGATATTTTGGCACACAGAACCAGTTTTGGCAAATACAACTATCTCAAGGATGAAATATAAATCTGAAATTTGCTAAAAAAGCACCATTGGAGGAGGTCTGTTCTAGTTTTGAGGATACAATCAAGGAGAAAAGGGTCACAAACCCTACCTATTTTTTACCAAGCGTGGCTTATCTATCAGATGACGGGTTACAACTCTACTTTATTAATCACTACAGTTATAAAAGATGTCAATGAGTGAACAAGTGTTAGCGTTAGATAGACTAGTACTTAAATTAGGGTTTTTGACCTAATTTTGCAAAAAACATTTATTTTATCTATTTTTAGTAAATCAGATCCAACTTTTCAGGATCTAAATATTTTTGTAAAGGCTATAGAGACTAAGACTTATGTTGAAGCAAGGGTTCGACTTCGGGGACCTTTAGACCATTATTATTATCAAGCTTCTCATGTTATTCATCATCTAATATAAGCTCTTTTGATATTAAATGTTCAGCTTCCATATCTTTTCTGTTCTATGCTTGTGCTTGAATGTCTGATTCACGTTTATTCATGTTATTTAATATCTGATAGCTGTCACCCTATTTGTATGTTGATGAGTTGAATTACAAGTACTTTTCCTTGTTGTGATTAGCCATTTATATGTAATTGCTTTACATATAAATCTACCAACATAGTAAGTTATCCATCTTTTCACCCTATTATCAAACCTCTGAACATTGGTAGTTAGAAACCTTATCTTTTAATTGAGTTTTATGCATGTCTTGAGCGTGTGAGGTCCTTTAGGTCATCCAACTTGATCCATTTCAAAAAACCATAAAAACATTTAAGTTACCAGGCATCCTCGAGCTACAACCTAGAGGGGTTTCCTAGAGTGATAACAAATTGGCGCCGTTTTCGAGGAGAGGAGATTGAAGCTCAGCTTCCCTAGGAGACGACATAGATCCTACTTTGATGATAGACAAAGTTTGGACACTATTCTGGTTGTAATCATCCATCTGGTGACTCCATTGGAATAAGGTGGATTCAAGAATACCAAGTACCAGAGCAAACCCTCAAGGGCCACCAGTAACACCTGTTTCAAATCCAGAAAAGATTCTAAAAAGAGCTAGAGCCTAGGGCTTCACTCAAACATACTTCCAGAGCTGCAAGGGAAGCCACATCAGGTATTTCAAGAGGTATTTCTGATGTTATATCAAATAGACCTCCATTTCAATCTCCTTCTGCTGAAACATATAATTCTTAGGAATTTATAATTGAATCAAAAAAATTTAGGGTTGAATAATTTTCAAGCACTGCTACACGGTGTAGATCCAATCCCTAGTGACTCCACTGAGATAAATCCACCCTGAATACTCTCTCAACTACCACTCACACCAACCGTGTCTTTTTCTACCCTTTCCTTACCCACTTTCAATATGAATGTCCCTCTAAACAAAATGGAAAGGATCCTTGTGGCCAGATATGCCCCTCTAATTCTACCTAACCCCCTCACTACTATTCCTACTGGAGATTATCTCAAATACATGCCTAATTTTACTGGGGAGGGAGATTTCACATCTGAAGAACACCTAGAGGCCTTCTACAATTATGTTAAGAATATAAACATTGAACAATAAGATGTGTGGACTAGGGTTTTTTTGCAAAGTCTAGATGGTCAGGCTAGGAAATGGTTCAAAGAGTTTCCTGCTAGATCAATAACAGACATTGAATCCCTATATGACATATTTTTGAAGCATTGGAGAGAGAGAAGAGACCACTTTTACTATATCACTGAATTTAGCAATATGAAGAGGGAGAATGGTGAGTCTGTTTCTAAATTCACCAAAAGATTTAACAAGATGTTCAGCAAGATCCTTGATGAGATCAATCCAACTAACACTTCAGCCAAAATCACATATTTTAATGCCTTTGATTCAAAATTCTGTCTTCTTCTCAGAGAAACAAGATTAGCTTCTATGTCACTCATGCAAGATGTTTCCCTTGAAGTTCAATCCAATATCGTTGCATCTGAGAAGGTTAAAGGAAAAATTGACAGGAAGAAGCAACCCTTAGATTCTCTAGGGGCTTCTTCATCAGAGAACAAGATGGAGGAAATGGCCAAAATGTTGGATAGTCTGACAGCTGAAATGTCTAGACTAAAAGACTGACAGAAAATACCTATGAGGGGTAAAGGGCCAAACAATTTTCCTAACAGAAACCCTAATTTTGTCCCTTACAGAAGAAACAACCCACCAGCTCAAATCCTTCAAAGGGATAGGAATCAAGTTGAGGATCAAAGGATTAGAGCTCCTTTTCATAATGCGATGCTAGAAGAAGAACCAGAGTTTACTCAAGAAGAAGGAGAGGTAGAAGACAATATGAACTGTATGGAGGATGAAGTAGATCTTTCCTTCCTGACACAAGCAGACTATGAGGAAGCCGTCATGAATGAACATATCATGGAAGAATCTATGTATCAGGTGGATGATCAAGAAGGTTATAATCTAAGATCTAGAATTTTTTCTCCTATGAAGAAGACTCATGCCCCTACAAAGAAGCCTACTCCTCAGGATAGGAATATTACTGCTCCTACAAAGAAGATGATTGTTCCTCCAAAACTACAGTAAAATCGATTACAAAAATCAGCTCATGATCCTATTCAACTCAAAGCCACACCACAAGAGGTAAGAACTTCTGACAAATTGTCCTATGCTTTCAATCTTGAGTCAGAAATTCAGAAGTTAAAAATCCCTTTTCCCTTGATAGAAATGATGAATAATGAGACCTTCAAGGAATCCATACTGAAATCCATTCAGCCAAGGACTCCCCTAGATGCTAACTTTGTGAACTTGCAAGATGATAAGCCCACAGTAATTCTAGGCCCTATGATTGAAGAGTTGGATGAGTCTTTCCCACCTTTCTACATATCTCTGAATATCCATGATAAAATACTTCATAACTGTTTGCTGGACTCAGGACCTTCCCATAACCTAATGCCAAAAGTAGTGATGGATGCGCTTGGCCTCAGCATTATGAAACCCTACCATGATCTGTTCTCATTTGACTCCAGGAAGGTCAAATGTCTGGGCCTCATCAAAGACCTTGTCATAAACCTCTCCCAGCTGCCTTCAAAAGTATAGTGATGGACATAGTGGTGGATGATATCCCACCTAAGTTTGGCCTCCTTTTGTCTCGCTATTGGATTAAAAGGATATTTGGTACCCTTCATATGGACCTTACATATGCTACAATTCCAATGTTTGGAGGGGATACCAAGAGACTCTACAGGGAGAACTAGTTCGCCTACATCATCAGCAATGCCAAGAACTCTATAAACCATCCCATATATGCAGTAGACACAGATTTTGAGGCATGCATCCTGCAGATAGATGATTCCCAGCCAACATCCATACAACTCACAAATCCCACCTATCAGCCACCCGAGGAGGTAACCACCTCTTTTTGGAGCATGTTTTTTGATGGGGCCAATACTCAAGCCTCAACAGGTGTAGGAATAGTCTTGATTTATCCTTCAAAGGAGACTATACATTTTTCTTATAAGCTGGATTTCAAGACTACTAACAACATAGCAGAATACGAAGCGTTGTTGTTGGAAGTGAAGGCTGCTAAAGAAATGGGAATCATGTGCATAAAGATCTTTGGAGATGCAGATCTCATCATACAGCAGGTGAACAATACTTTTCAAGCAAAAAATGTCATACTGAAGGCATACAGAGATGAGGTATGGAAACTCAGGGACTCCTTCATGTTTCTTGAACTTTCATATGTACCTAGGGCTATGAATCATCAGGCCGATTCCCTTGCTGTCTTTGCAAGTCTGTTTGTTACCCCTTTACCTCCTAAGCTGAGCTATGATATCCAAGTCAAGTACAGGCCATCCCTACCTGATAATGTAAAATTTTGGAAGGTTTTTGAGAATGATGATGAGCTTAGTAAATTCCTCGAGGTAGTAGATGAATTATATGATATGCATATTGATCAAGAAAACCTAAATATGGAAGAATCCTAGAAGCTCAAGTTAAAAGATAAAGTAGGTGATCAGAACATTGTTCAATTACCTAGCAATTATATACCTTGAGGTCTGGTACCCCTGGAAGAGCTATTTGATCATAATGATGTCCCTTTTAAACCTGCCAAAAAGGAGAAAGATCCTGTTGTCCAAGAGAAAAACATAGGTAGCCAAAGTCATCCAAAACCCATAAATCTCTCCACTGAGTGGACTGCTGATCAGAGGTCAAAATTTTGTATTCTGATGAAAGAGTTTACTGATATCTTTGCCTAGGAATACAGTGACCTGAAAACCTATGACACTAGTATCATCCAACATAGGATTCCCTTGGAGAAGGACACCATCCTTTTCAAACAGTAGCTCAGATCCTTCAGTCCTCTCCTACTTCCTGTGATTGAAAAAGAGATCCAAAATCTCCTTAAATCCAAAATCATAATTCCCCTCAGGTATTCCAAATGGATTGCAAATTTAGTGGTGGTAAGGAATAAGAATAGGGAGATTAGGTTATATGTGGATTTTAGAAACCTGAACAAATGCTCCAAGAAAGATAACTATCCACTACCCAAGATGGAACATATGTTGCAAAGAGTCTCAGGGGCTAGTGTCATGTCATTCCTAGATGGTTTCTCTGGATACAACCAAGTTGTTGTGCACCCTGATGACCAAGAAAAAACTGCGTTTACCACTCCCTGGGGCACCTTCATGTATGCCAAAATGCTATTTGGGATGATGAATGCTGGGGCCACTTTCCAGAGAGACATGGACCTAGATTTTGTAGGATTGAAAGACAAATTTGTTCTCATATACCTTGATGACCTCACTGTTTACTCCCACAGCCATGAAGAACATTTGCAACGCTTGAGGAGGGTATTTCTGAAATGTAGAAAATTTGGGATATCACTGAACCTGAAGAATTCTCAATTTTCACTCAGTGAGGGAAAACTTCTAGGTCACATAGTCTCAGCTGAAGGTGTGAATATTGATCCTATTCGAGTTGAAACAATCCAGAAGTTGTACATACCTAGGTCAAAAAGGGATATTCAGTCATTTCTGGGTAAGATAAATTTTGTCAGGAGGTTTATCCCAAACTTTTCTGAGTTGGTAAAACACATAACCTCTATGTTAAGAAAGGAGGCTGAAATCAAATGGACAAAGCAAGCAAGAAGCTCTTTTTAGGACCTCAAGAAGGATATCATGGAAGCTCCCACTCTGATTAGTCCAGACTACACCAAGGGTTTCTGCATTTTCTCCTTTGTATCCTATGACACAGTGGCAACTGTGCTGTTACAAAAATATGATGAATTCATTGATCACCCTATTGCCTTTCTCAACAATACATTGAGGGATGATGAACTAAAGTATGATCCCATTGAAAAGTAGGATTATGATCTCATCAAGTCATTGAAATCCTTTAGGGTTTACATTCTACATGCCAAGTTCCTTGCCTATGTCCCTTCAACTACTGTAAAGGATGTCTTAACTCATCCTAACATTGATGGAAGGAGAGATAAATGGATTGACAAGATTATTGAGTTTGACATAGAAGTAAAGCCCACCATGTTAGTGAAAGGCCAAGGTCTGGCTAAACTCATGGCTAAATAAAATTGTGATCTTTTGGGAATGAATTTTATTTGTATAATTTCAACTAACCTATAGACAGAAATAGCAGCAGGAACAGTAGCAGAGGCAGTTCAGGAGCAGCAACATGACAATCAACAAGTAGCTGAGAATTGGTCCTCATGGGAGTGGTACTCAGGTATTATTCATTTCCTGCAAAAGTTAGAAGTTCCTCCTGGACTCACTCTAAATCAAGCACGGGCTCTTAAACTTAAGTCTGTTAAATTTTGTTTAATTGATAAAATCCTGTATTGGAAAGATCTGTCTGGTATTTTGTTGAGATGCTTAGATAAAGAAGAGTCAGTTCAAGTCATGCATCAGTTTCATTCAAGCACATGTGGAGGCAACCATTACTGGAAGAACAAATCCCACAAGATTATGAGGGCTGGGTATTATTGGCGTGTTCTTTTCTTTGATGTGTGTACCTTTATGAGAGGCTGTGACAAGTGCCAAAGATTCATAGGGAAGGAACAACTTAGATCCTTGCCCCTTAGACCTATTGTGGTGAATGGTCCTTTCCAGTAGTGGGGGCTTGATTTCACAGGTGAAATTAATCCTTCATCAAGTGGTCAACACAAATGGATCCTAGTGGCCACAGACTATTTCACCAAGTGGATAGAGGCAGTCCCTACAAGGAATTCCACCACCAATTCATTATGAGGTTTTTGTATGAGAACATCTTTATCAGGTTTGGCTACCTAGTAAGGCTAGTGACTAATAATGCACTAGCTTTCAAAGCCGGGGCATTGGTTAATATGTGTGAGTCAATGGGCATTCAGTTTGTGCATTCCACTTACTATTACCCTCAAGGAAATGGCCTTGCTGAGTCATCCAACAAAATCCTAGTCAATATAATCAGAAAACTACTGGAGAATAATCATCAAAGCTGGGATTCTAAGCTAAAGTTTGCTCTATGGGCTGATAGAGTGAATGACAAGAGACCCATAGGGACTTATCCTTTCAAGTTGGTTTATGGTACTGAGGAGATTTTTCCCATTCAACTAATCCTGCCAGTTGCAAAATTATTTCAGGAGGAACAAGATGAACCAAATGACATGGTGAGGAGGATGCTTGATTTGGTGGAGTTGCAGCAAGTCAGGGAACATGTGATGGAAAAGATAGAAGCTCAGCAAAAGAAGATCAAGGTTATTTTTTATGAAAGGGAAAAGGTGGAAAACTTTCATGTTGGAGATTGGGTTCTCAAATATGATACTGTAAGGAAAGACAAGGGAAAACATGGAACATTTGACTCTCTGTGGATAGGCCCTTTTGTGATAGCTCAGGTGCAGCATAACAACACAATCAAATTAAAAATATGGAAGGAGAGGAGGTGTTTGATGGCCCAGTAAAAGGGAGATTTCTGAAAATCTATTTCATATGAGGCTTTAAGGCCTTGTTATTGTAAAATATTAGTTAGTAGATTGTTTTTTCTTACAAAATAAACTCCATACCCAATGGAATAGTAGAAGATAGGTTTAATTCTTATTTTTTTAGGGAAGGCATTTTGGTCTGGGGTTCTTGGGACCTCACAAGGAGGTTCCCATCCATGAGTAGGAGCCAGATGTTATCTCCTAAATAAAGTAATTTTCAATAGGTCCACTCAGATAGTTTATTTTTTGCATAGTGATGAAGATTTCAGGGCATATTATGAAATATGTTTGGGTGACTAACAAAGTTGGAATATCTGGTGTTCTTTTTTTCAAGAAATTTGAAATTTTTAGCTTTCGATGGCTTAGGTGAAATTTCCAACAGTTCATTAGCCACTAAAAATCCTGACTTTCGGCAGCTAACAGTTTCGGTTCAGGACCGCATTAGCCACTGAAAGCCTGTTGATCACGTTTTTTATAAAATTTTGGAAAGGGAACTTTCAGTGGCTTAGGAAAACTTTCCAATAGTTCATTAGCCACCAAAAATCCCACCTTTCGGCAGCTAAATGAGGTGGTCCAGGAAGACATTAACCACCAAAAGGCTCATTCACATCATTTTTTATAAATTTTGGAAAGGAGACTTTCGGTGGCTTAGGCGAACGTACCAACGATTCATTAGCCACCGAAAATCCTGGCTTTCAGAATCTTGTGAATTAAACCCTAGATTCTCTTAACCACCAAAAAGGCCAAAAAAGAAAAACGGTTATCTGTCCATCAAAATCAAACTCGTTAGCATGAGGCATGTCATAATCTAGCACTTTAAACCACCGAAAATACTAGGGGACTGCAGTAAATCATAAATTGGTGGCTAAAAGGTCATTATTGATATGAAATGACTGATGGAAATCAAAACCCTAGCCTACCCTGCATCTGTCCCACGACTGCAGTAAAACCTCCACAAAGCATCAAGTCCCAGTTGGAAATGATTACTAGGCTGGCGATCTTGTGGTTATCACCATAATCCACCATCAGCTTACTCAAGTACCAATTGAGTGGTTAACCCCTCAAGATCAACACCATATCTTCAGTACACTCCACATTCTTTACATGCATTATTACTTCTCAAGGCCATCCTTGAAACCAGCATGCTAAATTCCTTCAGAGAGTTCAAATTTTGGTTTTTTGCAGGTACAAAGAAGCACAACTCAAAGATGAAAAAGGGAGGAGGACCCGCTCTCAAACAGGAACTAGGAGACATCAAATATCTTGAGTCACATCCATAATTCTTCCAATTCTTCAAATATGCAGGCTGTTACAGGTTCTGTGAAAAAATCCAGGGTTCACACCGGCAAGTGGCAGAAGCATTTTCCCTTTCTTTTGATGGCTCTAAGGCGCTGATAGGCAAGGAAGAGTTCCTAGAAGTGGAAGAACTCCAAAGAAATATGGAGAAATGGTTCAATACCACCACTACTAAAAATATGGAGTTCAGATCATATTTCAAACCTAAACACAGAGATATAGTATGGAAGAAAATCGTTCCATCCACCTGGCTAGAGGAGAGGTGGAAACAATTATTGAAAGCAATCTTGGTTTACATAACCTATGAAGGAAGGTATAACAAGGCGATGATATACCACTTTAAATTAATGAATCATTTTATAACTAGAATCCCTTTAAAACTACCCTTCTACCTCCACAAGAGCCTAACCAAGATGGCACACCAGGTCAAGGCCTAGCCCACCAAAATCCCTGGAATGTTATCTCACCATGGCCTGATTCAACTCGTTGTCCAAGAATTGTTGCAGAGTAGAAATATAGCATGGACATATTTCTTATTTTGGAATGAGTTTGAAACAGGTTTACAACCAAAAGATGAAGGAAAGTCCCCTTCAAAGAAGACCACCACTCCCAGGAGGGGCAAGAGGAAAAGGAGGGCCATTTCATCGGTGACAGTAGATCATCCTTCTCCAAATTCTAAGGCCAATCAAGAAAAAAGAAACCTGGACTTTAGTGAAAAGGAGAAGGAAGCCCCAACACAAAGTGGAAATATTTTGAAATTACCCTACTCAGACTCAGAAGAAGAAAGGGAGGAAGAAGTTGACCTAACAGAGTAGGTTGTAGCAGAAAATGAAAAGTTTCCTTTGCTAACACCAAGGGAAGCTCAGGATGAAACAATAGCAGAGACTTCCTCAAGCAATCCTAGGTCTCAAAGGATCAACTAGCTATTAGGGAAAATACATGAAATGGAGATATTAGACAATGAGGTAAAAAGAAATAATGCAATATTAACCAAGAATAATGCTAAGTTACACAATTCTCTACTAGAAATGAGAGGGATGTATGTCCTATTGAAAAGAATGAATCTGAGGCTAATGAGGGACACAACCAGACTTTACATAATGATCAGGCTGATGAGGTTGTAGAATAAAAACTCAAACCTTATCCCTCAAGATCATCTTGCACTAGAAACCCTAGCAGAGGCAATAACAAGCTTGCAAGATCCTGATGCAGCTCATGATGTTGTTGTTTTTCCAAACCCCATGCAGGGTGAAGGAGTACCAGAAAATCAGGAGTGAAGTGTAAAAGGATGATTAAAGGCTAATAATTTTTTTTGCAGAAAACAGAGCTTTCGACGGCTTAGGCGAACATAGCAGTTGTTCATTATCCACCAAAAGCAGAGCTTTCGGCAGCTAACAGACCCAGGATTCTAATTCCTTAACCACTGAAAGAAAAAAGGGGTGAAGAAAGATATTTTGGCACACGGAACCAGTTTTGGCAAATACAACTATCTCAGGGATGAAATATAAGGTTGAAATTTGTTGAAAAGAACCATTGGAGGAGGTCTGTTCCAGTTTTGAGGATACAATCAAGGAGAAAAGGGTCACAAACCCTACCTATTTTTTACCAATCATGGCTTATCTATCAGATGAAAGGTTACAGCTCTACTTCAGTAATCACTGCAGTTATCAAAGAGTTCAATGAGTGAACACCTATTAGCATTAGATAGACTAGTACTTAAATTAGGGTTTTAAACCTAATTTTGCAAAAAACATTCATTTTATCTATTTTTAGTAAATCAAATCCAACTTTTTAGGATCTGAATATTTTTGTAAAGGCTATAAAGCCTAAGACTTATGTTGAAGCAAGGGTTCGACTTCGGGGACCTTTAGACCATTATTATTATCAAGCTTCTCATGTTTTTCTTCATCTAATATAAGCTCTTTTGCTATTCTATGTTCAGCTTCCATATCTTTTCCGTTCTGTGCTTGTACTTGAATGGTTGATTCAGGTTTGTTCATGCTATTTAATATCTGATAGCTGTCACCCTATCTGTATTTTGATGAGTTGAATTACAAGTACTTTTCCTTGTTGTGATTATCCATTTATATGTAATTGCTTTATATATAAATCTGTCAGCATAGTAAGTTCTCTATCTTTTCACCCTATCATCAAACCTATGAACATTGGTAGTTAGAAGCCTTATATTTTGATTGAGTTTTATGCATGTCTTGAGCATGTGAGGTCCTTTAGGTCATCTGACTTGATCCATTTCGAAAACCATAAAATCATTTAAGTTACCAAGCATCCTTGAGCTACAACCTAGAGGAGTTTCCTGGAGTGACAACACTACCTACTGGACATTAATTAGCAAAGAGACTCTTTTTACATTAATTAATTATCCACTACTTTCTAAGTGACCTTTTACTAAGGGTATGGCTCCACATTATTTTACTAACTCCAGTATAGCCTAAAGTAGGGAGGCTAGGGTAGGACCCTAACATTCCCCCCACCCACCCTTTCAAGTGAAACATTTCCCTTAAGGATAAAGGTGAGGAAGTTGATACATAATCCCTACTAGTTCCCAAATGGCATCTTCTGGTTGCATATATTTGACTAGATCAAAATTGTTTGATCATGTTCTTACAAAATTGATAGTATTTGGTATCAAATACTCCTTTAGACAGAATCAACCAAATGAAGCCTTCTTCATCAAATTATAGTAACTTGGTTTTCACTTTAAAAATAATTTCTATAACCTTATTGAGGCAAGACACATGAAATACTAGATAACCTTGGAGGCCACCTATCCAATGTGTTATTTGATCTTGTAGGGTCCATAAAACTTCAGTGAAAGTTTCTTGTGGATTGTATTTTCAAGCTATGTTTATTTACAATATTGAAGGAAAATAAGCAATTGATCCCCTTATACAAACAAACACTCTCAGTGATGTTGATTATCCTATTATTTCAGTCTATTTTGAGCAATAACCAAGTTTTCCTTAAGAGTGTGGAAAATAAATTCTCTAGTGTGAAGCATGTTAGCTACTGCATGAATCTTGGAGGTTATTGGTAAATTGGAAATTATTGACAAGGGATTTGGCCATATACTACTTCATATGGAATCATTTTCGTTGATCCATGATAATTTTTATTATACCACAATTCTTCCACAAGAAGCCATTGGGAACATTGATGTGTCTTTTCCAAATAGAAGAATATAAGATAGGTTTTTAAGAAATTATTGATCACTTTCACTTAACCATCTGTTTAGGGGTGATAGGTCTTGGATATGTTAAGTTGGGTACCCTAAATATTAAATAACTCATACTAAATCTTTCTTGTAAGTGTAAAGACCAAATTGCATTTCATACAAATTATCACTAAGTGAACATGGAGGCTTAGGAGATCGATGTTGCATATGTATGCACACAAAAAATTTTGAGTTAGCAAAATAAAAATCCCTCTTGATGAGAAATCCATGAAAATTTATTGTGAAAATACTTGAGGGGAACTCTTTTTCTAAAGGGTGAGCTTATAATTCGTAAATCAATTGAGGATTCAAGATCTTGTTTTCCCTTTTCAAAGATCACTCATAAATGGAATAAGGTGGTCTAACAAACTCATTTTTTGTGTGTGTATTGTGTGTGCGTCTTCGTGTACACTAGTGTTTTTTCATGCACAATATCTATTAGTATTTTATTTATTATCTTTCTAAGTTGATGCATCTAGTCTACATCCAAAATAACATGCAATTGGGTGAATGCATGAAGGTGGGTAACACCTTTTGGCCAAATTTGGCGATGAAAACCTAATTTTTTACTCATGTGATAGATAGAAGCCCTCCAAACGCATATATGCCATGTGAATTTCGACTTGTAGTAAAAAAACAAATTGTAGAATATTATGTTGGCTTCCCAATGATATTTTTTTTAAAAATATTATGATGTCATTTAATGTGTGAAATTTTGCATTTAATGAGCTGTGTGATCTTAAAAATTTGAAGAAGTTAATAAGTGGCTCGTGTCCAACCCCAATAATTCAATCTTACATTAATTAAAATAATATATATATATATGAGCATGATCTACACAAAATATACTGTTATTTATTATTTTTTGAAAGTGACCACATCTGATTTCAGCATCATTTTATACACATGTGTGTCCATCCCATCTTTTTTTTCACTGTTTTGAAAAATTGAAAAACCAAAGATACCCTTTTGAATAGGACATGTCGATGTGTGGGCTGTGTATTTTTAAGAAATTTTTCGATGTGTATAATTTACCCCGCGGATTTTTCTTTGAGCGCTTTGAATTTGTTGTCTGGTTTTCGAGGTGTAAGTTTTAGAACTAATTAAAAAAAACCCATATTAATTCCAAAACGCATGCATGATATCTCAATGAATAGAGGATTTGGTGACAAATCTATAGGTATGAAGTCTGCTCAGTTGTGTGCCATGAATGGTAGGGTTTACACCCCTAGAAGACACAGAGAAACAAACATTGATTTTCCTGTAAGAGGGATAAATATTTTTTTTTCAAGCCCTCAATAGAGGTATTTAAATACCTCGATTGAGGTTTTGTTAGAATTTCAATCAAGGGTTTAATCAAACCCTCGATCGAGCTTTCAAAAAAAACTCGATCGAGGTCTGGATATTTTTTAAAAAACATACAAAAATGTACGGGAATGGACATAACCATTGATGGCATTAATGTCATTCCAACAACCCTCCTATCCTCATTTCTCACCCGAATTCCTAAACATAATTCTTTATAAACATAAAACATAATACAAGAACATGTTACCAATTTTATCTTTCACAATTGACTATCCTATTTGAAACAATTGTGTATTGTGTTTAGATATTGTTGTAGGTATGAATTTGGATTGTTGATCTTGATCACTTGGGAAGAAAAAGGCATCGAAGTAAAATATATTCTAGGAATCAAAGCAATATCGAAGAAATAAGAGAGAAAGATAGAGAAAGATAGAGAAAGAAAGAGGAATAAAAGAGCAATCTCGAGAGGAGAAGAAGTTGCAAATCAACCTATACTTGGAGAATTAAATTCCATTTCTAACAATAT
>LPNX010670401.1:59495-179881 GCA_001517045.1 Pseudotsuga menziesii
ATTATATAATTTCATAAATTTACATATTCATATAATTTCATAAATTGGGTATTCATATATTCAATTTCATTGTGTTCTAATTCATAATTTGTATATATATATATATATATATATATATATGTTAAATTGTTTAGAATTTACTTATGATGTTGTAAAATTGTAATTTTGTAATTAATTCATAAACTTATATACATTGTATGTGCATGTATATATACAACCTTCTAAAAACAACTTATGTGTACATGTGAAATAATGGTATGTGTTGTGAAAGAATTGAAAAAAAATGTTTGACCAGTACACTAAATTGAAAATTTATTGGGAAAATACTCGAGGGGAACTCTTTTTCTAAAGGGTTAGCTTATAATTCGTAAATCAATTGAGGATTCAAGATCTTGTTTTCCCTTTTCAAATATCACTCATAAATGGAATAAGGTGGTCTAACAAACACTTTTTTTGTGTGTGTCTTCGTGTACACTACTGTTTTTTCATGCACAATATCTATTAGTATCTTATTTCTTATCTTTCCAAGTTGATGCATCTAGTCTACATCCAAAATAACATGCAATTGAAGGAACAACTAAGGACTAACTCATAAATTAAAGGCGAACATTGAACCAATGGAACATCAATCTAGTAATCAAATGAGAGTGAACCTCATCACAAAAAATTCAAAATTATTGATCATATCGACATTTAACAACAAAACTACATCAACATTAATTTGAATTTACATCAATTTTAAGCCATATACTTGAAAATAGTTATTTTTGTAAGTGTCAAATCAAGTTGAATTGAATTTCTAAGTAGGTGCATTTTTGGTTGAATCTAACACCCTCCAATTTTGAAGTCAAAATTGACATTGTTGATTCTTTCATTGTCAAAGAGCGAAGTTGAACAAATCCCTCGCTTTTTGGAGGAAATTGTAAGAATCTCATTCAATGTTGAAATCAATCAAATTCAAGAATTGATATAGTTACCAAAAAATCTAATGCTTATTTCTAAGGATGACATAATTACAATGAATAGAGAAACTCTTCAATCAACTATAACTTGTTTGCAAGTTTCACAAGATAAAGTTGAACTTCTTCAAACTTAGTCACAACTTATGAATGATGAGAAACACTTCAAGAATAAAAAACATTATGGACTAGTTCTTGTTTTGAATTTATTTGTTTGAAGAAGATGAAGTGCATACAGAAGGTGTTGACGCATAGAGTGATAGCAGAAACAATAAATGTGAATTTGAATAACATATTAATGATGAAAATCATCAAGTATATCATGATCTTTCTAATATGGTAATTAAACCGTGGGAATAATTACATTCAAACAAAAATCGATATGGATTAGGATCTGAAAAAGACAACAAATTTTATATTATAGATTAATCCAAATAAGTTTTGTTCATGAGTGAAACATTCCTTAATTGAGATTTAAAGGCTCCAAAATCTAATTACAAAGAAGTTATTCAAATAGTTGATGACAATCACATGAAATAAATTCTTGAATACCATCATTGTCATAGAGATGGCCATTTGGAGACAATATGTTTTGATCCTCGTCGTCGCCTTCATTGTGGGAAGACAAATCACTATTTAGAAAAATGTAGAACTAAGAATAAGGATAAAAATAAAAAATTCCATCACAGATGGTTAAATTCTTGGTGATGAAACCAAGAAGTCAAGAAGTTTCATAATTCATACCATCTAGTTCAAACATGGGTGAAGACACAATTGAATAATGAAATTAAAACAACATTATATATTTCAATCAATTGTTGTAGAAGAACTCAGGAATGGTTATGGTCCATTATAATATGGCACTGACTTGTACCTTAGGGAGGGGGGAGTACAAGAAATGAATAAGAAAGGAACTCTCTTGCACTTAAAAGGGGGTATTACAATAAAGAAACAATATCAACTAAAAAGTGGTTAGTGGTCAACCAAAAAACATTACATCCATTGATGAAATTAGTTAGTGGTCAACTAAAACCACTAGATGCATGTCATCGAAATCAACCACTGTAGAAGAATCTAAAGGTTAATCTTGGATCCCTTCCATATTCTTCTCACCATGTGTACTTGATAAAGGGGAAACATCATTAATGATATCCAAGCTTCAAGTTTCGAAGTCCTATCAATTCAATAAACAATTGGTTAGCGACTAATATACAAATCAAATCAGGGAAGTTCAACATTACATCTAAGCTCTACTTTAAATCATCAAATAATCATTAGGGAATTCCAACATGTAAATTGGTATCCTCAACAAACTATGAAAATATTAATGGATTTTTGACATCTAATTACATCAAAATTCAGAGAGTGCTTAGTGATATTATTTGTTCATTGATAGCACAATGGTGATCCCATTTTTTCACCGAATTAGTCATGAAGATGCCATCTTATTCTAGAAACATTAGGGAATGTTCAAACACGATAGTTTTTCACTTCCAAAATTTCAGCTCTCATTCAAATTTCAACATCTAGATTGGATATTTTTTAGGCCTATCTTCATCGAAGCTCAGTTCATACATTTTAGATTGAAGATGATACTAGTTATTTTTAATTTACTGGTATAATTATTTAGACTTGTGATTGAGGAAATAAATGGTATATTGTAAGTACCTATGTAATCAAAAAGTCCTATATCACCTCTCATGTGAGTTGTTATTCTTATCACATTGGCATTCTTTTTTCCAAAAGAAGAAAAAAATCCCCACTTGTGTCAAGGAAAGTGCTCTGATAACAGATGTAAGAAACCTACTGCAATAATAATGAAAATACACAATATAATAGAAATAACAGAACACATAAAGAATTTTATTGATCACATGTCACTTCAAGGGGGGAACTTACTTCAAGCAAACTCAATACAAATAAATCATGGATGCCTTCATTGGCCTCAACACGAACTTATATACTGAGTCTAATCTAAACAACTATTACTCCCCTTCAATGTGAGATAATACAATATACTCACGAGATGTCTTACAAAGCATGTGTCCAACAACAATATACTAACTACATAGAGAGAAGGGTTAACATGGATTCCTAACATCACAACTATATACCTAGGCATAACAACACTACCCCACATGTGATACACATGGATATGAGGTTTAAACCAGTGGCATTGCAAGAATTCCTTAACAGTGCACCCTATCACCAATGGATCTACACCCCAAACGATAGATCTTGGATTCATTATTAATACCATAAATATAGTTTAAGTTTTCAATAGAAATATTACATACCCTCAGAGATACTTCTATCTAGTTTCACTGAGGACCTTTTGTCTTACTCTCTGAAACCATTGATCATGATGACTTTTAAAATAATATACTTAATGCCAAGTATCATTATAATGCAAAACTCAAGTCCTTTTTAGGGTATACAATTAAACTATAATGTATTAATCATTTTCCATAACCCTATATATTAAAATATAATTATTTAAGCAAGACCTCTCTTCCCATCTTCTCTCATACTTTTTTGGACAAGTTTGTACACACACAAGTATATCTTTTTCCATCTTGGTCGATCGTGATTTTATTTTTTTTAAGTTAGAATCTACAAAGTTTTGAACCAAAGACTTTACACAAGGAGTTCCTTAATAGTAAGTACCCATTCAGCGTCTATTCTATACCCTATGAGAAAGTATACATAATCTTACTCTCCTCTTTCACAATTAATTTACATAA
Organism: Pseudotsuga menziesii; assembly: GCA_001517045.1. NCBI lineage: Eukaryota > Viridiplantae > Streptophyta > Pinopsida > Pinales > Pinaceae > Pseudotsuga > Pseudotsuga menziesii. The sequence continues at coordinate 63,199 of LPNX010670401.1, forward strand.
ATCATTTTTTAATAAATATTAATATTAAATTAATAATTACTAAATGTATAAATAGATAGATAAGCACTAAAGTCCCTTACAAAATAAATTTGGATGATGTAAAAATGTTTATACATAGATCCATATCCTAATAACATGAGCTCCTCATTCGTTACTAAACATATAAATCATGTTTTTAAAAAATATTAATATTAAATTAATAATTACTAAATATGGTTAAGATAAGTACTAAAGTCCCTTCCAAAATAAATTTGGATAATGTAAAGATGTTTATGCAACGGGTCCATATTCTAATAACATGAGCTGAGCTCACTCATTACTCTTGGCTGTTTTTGCTTACACCAGCGACCTAAAAAAACAATCATGACATGATGAGCTAATGACACCACTTTCATTTGTCATGAAAGAAGTTGGCTTCTTAATCTTCAAATACTATCACACAAATCTCTCTCATTCCAAATCAATCATGAAGATTTCTTATCTATTCATATATTTCATTCTCTTTTAAAGCAAGCTTTTGCAGAGAGTTTATATATATATATAATGCAGTCAACTGTTTAATGCTATGATGGTTTCCTTCATGTTGAAGCAAGTAGGTCTCAAGGAATCGAGTTGAGCTATGAAGTTATTGATGTGCTATTCTATTATTATTACTTTCCAAAAACATATTATTTTTATTATACTCTCACTGTATCATATTCATATTCTCAATCAAATCATGTAACACAACATGCATAATAATCTCCAGATTTCTTTACAGACTAATGATTTCACTGTGACGAGCAGAGCAGAAGCAGAATTATTGATGAAGAAACGCAACTTATATTTATTCGTTTTGTGGGCTTTGAAATCATGACAGAATATGAGAATCATATTGTTAATGAGTTCAGTGTACTTATAAAGCGAATCCATTGGATTTAGAGCATCTCTGTGATTTTTTTGTTTCGTAAGAGCTCACGTAATCTGATTTTGATTTTGCCGACGCACTCCACTTCAGTAACTTTGGATCATATTGCATCTCTTTTTTATGCAATTATGCTCTTTACAATCTTATATTTATTCTGAATACCATGGCCCAGAGTTCAGCATTTTCTTCATAATATTTTGTAATATCCAATGGAAACCCTAGCACAGGGAATCAGTGACAGAACAATTCTTGTGTCGTCGATCGAGAGGACTAAACAATGACAAAGTGATTCTTTATAAAAGAGAGAGTATGTGCACACGGACTTCTTAGGTTTGAAACTGATTGGAGAATCTACTTTCTTGAGCTTGGAGAAAATGATAGAATTGGATTTTTATATTTTTCAAAACTATTTTAAGATGTTTTGTAAAGGATGGAGGTAAAGTTGAACCAAATAAGTGCATGTCTTACAAAGGAGAAAGCAGAAAGAGAAGGTGGAGTAAGGAAACAAATGTCAAAAAAGGAGGAAGTGGAAGGTTAATAAGTAAACTATATCATCTTTATTTCCAATCAAATATTATGTTAATGAGTGGGCCACTTATGTATCAATGTCTTGTTGGTATTTAAGGATCATGCTATATTAGGATTTTTATATGGGCTCAATTATGGTATATTAACGTTTTTATATTGTTTTATGATAGATAGAAGTATTTATAGTGATATTATTTGTTTGAGATATTTTAGGGATAAATTTTATGACCATTCAATATATATTATTTTAGAGTTTCTTCAATTTAGGTGTTATGGTCAAGGAATACCTATTTTGTCATATTCCAAGAACAATCTAACTTGAGTCCATAAGAGAAACCACTTTTTACCAATTGTGCCTTGGTACGAAAACCTTGGTAAATTATTAGCCATGCAAACACTCAGATCTTGTAGCCTTATTTTGTCATATTCCAAGAACAATTTAGCTTGAGTCCATAAGAGAAACCACTTTTTATAAATTGTTCCTTGGTAGGAAGACCTTGGTAAATTATTAGCCATGCAAACACTCAAATCTTGTAGCTAACTTGAATCAATCACACACTATGCAATCTCTTGATTTGTCATCTCTCTCTGCATGAGTAAAGAACGATCTTTGGCATGCTTCTCACTCAATGGTGTTTGACACTACTCATGGTACAAATATACTAGTTGCATTTTGCCAATTATGGAAAGAAGAGGTGCATATGCATGTGTTAGCTAAAGTTTATTTAGTGATTAAATATGCAATGAGGTTGAAGAAAACAACAGACTCCCCTTTTTAGACGTCCTCATATCAAGAAATGAAGATGGTTCACTCTCACACCAGGTTTATAGGAAAAAGACCCATACTGATAGGTATTTACATGCTAACTCTCATCATTTCCCACCTCAAAAGGTTGGTGTGATCAACACCCTTGTAACCAGAGCTCTAAGGATCTCAGACAAGGATCACGTCAGAGAAGAAATTGACCATTTAATGAAAGTATTCAAGAATAATGGATACAGTAGTGAACAAATTAAGAAATCAATAGCTTCTGCCAAAAGACCAAGGAAGAAAAAGACTAAAGACAAGATTGAGGACACTGACAGACGCAAAATTTTCCTCCCTTACATAAGAGGCACCACAGACAGACTAGCTAGGACGCTAAAGAGACACAAAATCCAGGTCTTCTTCACACCTCCCAACACCATTAGAAATATGGTAGACTCCCTCAAGGACCCAATCGAACCCAAAGCATACAAAGGAGTCTACTCCATTCCCTGTTCTTGTGACATGCTTTACATAGGAGAGACCGGTCGCTCCATGGAGACTAGGTTTAAGGAACATAGTGCCAACCTTAGACATAATAGACATAAGAAATCCGCCCTTGCAGAACACGCACACAAAACCGGTCACCACATCTGCCTTGAAGACGCCAAAGTCATTGCTAAGGAGGACAACCTGTTAAAAAGAAAAATTAGAGAGAAAATCGAAATTAACCTTACTAGGAACTGCCTTAACAGAGACGATGGCGCCATAATCAATGATTCTTGGAAACCACTCCTTCACTCCTTGCAAATCTAAGAAAGGCGTTTCTTCAGCGACATTTGAACTTCCCTTCCCCAACTAGGCTTTTAAGAAAATGTTTTCCCTTAATAAAATAAAATAAAAATTAAAAATTAAAAATTTTATAAAAAAGTTTTTAATAAAAAGTTTTTAATAAAAATTTTAATATAAAGATTTTAATAAACCTTTAAACCTTTTAATTAAAAACTATTTCCCTTTATGTTCTTAATCCCTACTTTAAATAATTAATTAATTAATTAATTTTGTGAACATAAAAAGTTAAAATTTTATTAAAATTTTTTATTTATTTAAAACTTAAAAATCTTAATAAAAAATTCTTATAATTATTATAATTAATAAAAATTATTAAGAATAAAAAATAATTAAAAATATTTCAATACAAAAATTCTTAATAAACCTTTAAACTTTTACACCTTTCATGAAAATTCTTAATAACCTTTAAACTTTTACACCTTTCATAAAAAAAACTAAATTTCCCCTTATCCCTCCTTTAAATGATTACTTATTTAAATAAATTTATGAACTAAAAATCAAAATTAAAATTTTTAAAATTATTATTAAAAAACAAACTTAATTAAAACTACCCTTCTAAAATCTCTATTTCCCTATTAATAATAATTAAAAATTAGAATTTGAAACTAAATTGAAATACATGAATTAAATTTAAACCGACTTAGAAAACCTAGAACCGGTTACCTGCACAATAACTATAAATACTGACGGGCTCCTTGATCTTTTACCTCACGCTTCAGTTGTCTCCTGATGATGATCCCAGAGTAGGGATCGAAACGTCGAGATTTACTAAATCCAACGCAGCTCCTTCTCTTTTATACTTCTCTATGTTTTCCAATATTATTATTATTTATTTTACTATAAATACATGTAACAACATCCCATACTACTATAAAGCACCTTACATATAAAACTATTTTTGCAATTAAAAAAAACTTATATTCCAAAATTTATTTATAGCTATTTCATCATATTTTTATATCACTTTCCTTACTAGAATGTCATAATGAAAGGATGACATGAAATTAATTATTTTTTCAAAAATTATTTGAAGCTTTTTTTAATATAAATAATTTGATTATAAATTATATTATTATAATTTTAATAAAATTATATATTTAAATTAAAAATAAAATTGATTTATAGTTATTTCAACATGGTTTTCTATAAATTTTCTTACTTTAATGTCATTAATGTCATAATGAAAGGATGGCATAAAATTCATTAATTTTTCAAAATTTATTTGAAACTTTCCTTTAATATAAATAGTTTGATTATAAATTATACTATTATAGTTTTAATAAAATTATATATAGATTAAATATTTTTTTCAAGGAAAATATCTCTTTATTCTGATCAAATAAACATGAACTGCCCTCTGGGAGCATACATTACAAAACATCATGATCGTCTATAATTTTCTTTCATTGTGAGATTTTCTAATCAAACATAAAAGGTGCATCCAATTCTTCATTGCTTCTATGTTCTTTGTCTAGTGTTCGATTACAAACACACATATTGATTAACAATATGTTTGTTATTGATTTCTTTTATTTACATTAGGCATGGAGGGAGAGGGAATGCCATCTTGGAGAGTTTGTCAGTTTCATAATTTAGCTCTCTATAAATATGTTTGAAAGAGATTGTCTCAAAGGCTACCCCTATCGTTTTCAACAAATGTTGGAGATGTGGACCATTGATTTGGATTTTTTCATTTTCCCAATCTATGGTCATTTTGAGTCCCCGAATAACTGTATTTTCTTTAACTGTTTTTCTGAAGTTAACCTAAGAAATGACTCAAAGTGCCACTAATTCATCTTTGTTGTTCGAGGCTTGTCCTGGAGCAAAAGCGATCTCAATTTTTTTTGTTTCTTTGAGGTTTAGTATTCCTCCTGTTCCCCCAAGCAATAATTCTCCTTGAATAGCTCCATCAAAGAATCCTCGTGGATTGGATTTGTCTATTTATGGCGCTATAAGCGATCTTTTTGGTTTTGATTTGGGCTCTGATTGATGTTCCAATAATTTCTACATGAGCACATTTACGGTTATTTCTACTGTTGTCCAAGTGTTTTTCAATACTACTCTATTCATTGTTTCCCAAATGGTAAAAACATAGAAAGAAGGGAGGGCTTCTTGGGTACATACCTTGTCATCATTCCACCAATTCTTAAATCTGTGCTCAAGCGAAGAGTCCTCACTTGGATTTATAGAAGGATCCAGTTTGTTGTTGATTTTTTACCAAAATGTACCTATATAGGTACATGTTTAACATGTTTATGAAAGGGACCTCCATATTCTAATAACATGAGCTCGCTCACTCAGTACTCTTAGTTGTTTTTCTTCCACCACTGACCGACTTCTTAGGTTTGAAACTACTTGGAGAATCTACTTTCTCAATATTAATGAAAATGAGAGAATTGGATTTTATATTTTTCAAGATGTTGTGTAAAAGATAGAGGGAAAGTTAAACCAAATAAGTGTATGTCTTAAAAAGGAGAAAGAGAAGGTGGAGTAAGGATGCAAATGTCACATAAAGGAGAAAGTGGAAGATTAATAAGTAAAGTATATCATCTTTATTTCCAATCAAATATTAGGTTAATGAGTGGACCACTGTATCTCTTAATGTCTGGTTGGTATTTAAGGATCATGGTATATTAGGGCTTTTATATTGCCTCAATTATAGTATATTAAGGTTTTTATATTGTTTCATGATAGAGAGAGGTATATATATAGTTATATTATTTGTTTGAGACATTTTAGGAGTAGATTTTATGACCATCCAATATTTATTCAATTAAATTCAGTTTAAAGTTTCTTCAATTTAGGTGCCATGACCAAGGAATACTTATTTTGTCATATTCCAAGAACAATCTAACTTGAGTCCATAAGAGAAAGAACTTTTTTACCAATTGTTCCTTGGCACGAAGGCCTTGGTAAATTATTATCCATGAAAACACTCATATCTTGTACCCCTATTTTGTCATATTCCAAGAACAAAGTAGCTTGAGTTTATAAGAGAAACCACTTTTTACAAATCGTGCCTTGGTAGGAATACCTTGGTAAATTATTAGATGTGCAAACACTAAGTTCTTGTAGCTAACTTGAATCAACCATGCACTATGCAATTTCTTGATTTTCCATCTCTCTCTGCATGAGTAGAGAACGATCTTTGGTATGCTTCTCACTATGGTGTTTGACACTACTTGTGGTACAAATATGCTTTTCTGCATTTGTCAATTATGGAATGAAGAGGTGCATATGCATGTGTTAGCTAAATGTTTTTTTAGTGATTAAATATTCCATGTGGGGTTGGATTTAAAAGCATATTTTTTTGTTTGTTTTAGTTTTTTTGTCGAAGAGAATGTAAAAGCCTTGGTACATACCTTCCAATTATTTTAGTTTCTTTGATAATGATGATGTAAATACCTTTATACATACCCTCACTTAATTTAGTGGTGATTTTTTTTTTTTAATATGAAACATTTACACCTTTGGAAATTTTATCCCTCTATGTTTTCCAATAGTATTATTATTTATTTTACGATAAATACATGTAACAACATCCCATACTACTATATAACACCTTACATGTAAGAATATTTCTACAATTAAAAAAAAAGCTTATATTCCAAAATTGATTTATATTTATTTCATCATATTTTACTTTAATGTTATAATAATAATAATAAAATAATAATAATAATCTATTTTAAGGTCACCACCAAGCGAGACACCAAATTGGTGTATGAGACCCGCGTGTTTGTGGGACAAGGGCCCCCCTCTGCACAACAATTTAACTGCTAAGGTCTACAAAGGTGTACATACACTACCCCCCACCGGATTTGAACCTGTGACCTCATAAGAGGAAACATATGCTCTTAACCATTAGGCCCACTCATGCTGTACAACATGAAATTTTTTAATTTTTCAAAATTTATTTGAAGCTTAATTTGATTATAAATTATATTATTATAATTTTAATAAAATTATAAATAAGTTAAATATAAAATTGATTTATAGTTATTTCATCATGTTTTCTATCATTTTCCCTACTTAAATGTTATGAATGTCATAATAAAAAGATGGGATAAAATTCATTAATTTTTCAAAATTTATTTGAAACTTTCTTTATATAAATAGTTTGATTATAAATTATATTATTATAATTTTAATCAAATTATATATAGGTTAAAATATATATATATATATATATTTAAAGTATTAAAAACAAGATCACATGTTATATGTAACTTGACTATCTAAGTTATATTTTTTTAAATTATTTTAATATTTAATATAAAGATGGTGGTAAAATAGAGCAAATAAAAAAAAGAAAAGGAGAGTTGACTAAATAAGCAAATGCCACATAAAAAGGACAGACTATTAAAATATATCATATTATACCCAATGAAAGACTATTTACTCCTTCTATTAATGTTTCCGTGGTGTTTAAAGATCATGCTATATGAAAATTTTTATACTGATTTATAATAAATAAAACAAATGTATTAATATTAAAATTACTTTTTTGAAACTTTGTAAAGCGGGACACAATGATCATTGAATATAGAATTTCTTCCAAACTGAGATGCCATGACTAAGAGATAACTGTTATCAAATTTAATGCCAAAAGAGAAAAGGTATATATTCCACCAAATTTAAAAAGAAATTGCTTCTTGAATTGTATTCCAAGAACAATCTAGCGTGGACCAGATTTTACCAACCGTATCTAGGTAAAACGATTCTACTATTTAAATCACCTGTTATTACCATCACAAAAATATTTGTTGTGGTATTTCCAAAAAATTATATTCCAAAGTTTATTTATATCCAGTTCGTCATGTTTTTCTATTACTTTCCTTGACTTAAATGTCATGGATTCTATGAAATTTATTAACTTTTTAAAATTTATTTGGATGTTTTTCTTAATTTAAATGGTTTGATTATAAATTATATTAAATACATATATAAGATAAAGGATCATTTAAAAATAATCATAGGTTATATGTAACATCAATACCTGAATTATATTTTTAAAAATTATTTTAAGATTTTATATAAAAGACAATGGGAAAGTTGAGCAAATAAAAAGGGAATGTTGAAGGGAATGTTGAGTGAACAAGCCAATGCCATATAAAAAAAGGTTAGACGATTAATAAGTAAAGTATATTTGCCTCATACTCAATTAAATACTATGTTAATAGGAGTACCACTACTCTCAATGTTTTCATAGTGTCAAAGGATATATGAGAAGTGTTATATTAACTTATAATAAATAACAACGGTATTTATTGGTGGGTGTGGAATTGTGTTTAGGTATTTTTTCTTCTCGGTGTTTCAATTTTTACTGAGACGTTGAGAAAAAGAAATACCTAAACACAGTTCCACACCCACCAGTTTGCTCCTGAGTATGGATTTGTTTAATCACAATGGTATTTATATTAAAACTACTTTTTGAAACTTTTTAAGGTCAATATGCCATGATTATTGAAAATCTTTTCATGTATATTTGTTATAGAATTTATTCTAAATTTAGATTCGTATCTCAGAGATAATATCTTTTTCAAATGTACTTAGATGCAAAGAATAAGAGGTATCTATTGCATCAAATTTATAAAGGGCTTGCTTCTAATTGTATTCCAAGAACTATCTAGCTTCAGCCCATGGAGATACCACCTTTTACCAATCATGTCTAGGTAAGAAGACCTTGCTATTTAAATCATCAGTTATGCAAACACTTAGAGTTTGTAACTAACCTAAATCAATCACACTCTATCCAATCTCCTAATCCATTTAATCTTTGCATCAATGACATCCATAGTTGGTATACTCCTTACTCAATGATGACTAGTACTGCTTTATGTAAAAAATCAAATGACACATAATGGAAGAAGTAGAGCTTAATAAGTAAAATCTATCATCTTCATACCTAATCACATACTATGTTAATATGAGGACCAATATCTCCATACCTAATCACACACTATGTTAATAGTAAGACCAATGCTTCAATTAATATCTCTGTGGTGTTTAAGGACAATGGTAATTGAGAACCTTTATATTAAGTCATAATAGATGATAAAGGTATCTATATTAAAATTAGCTAAGATGCTATGATTATTTAAGACCTTTTTTATTAAATTCATTTTATACATTTTTTCAAAAACTTAGATGACATGATTATGAAACAAGGAAAATTTTACTTAATTGTAAAGGATAAAAGCTATCCATTCCACCAAATTTAAAAAGACTTGCTTCAAGTTATATTCCCGTAGGAATTTAACCTTAGTTCATGGAGATATAACATTTTACTAATCATGTGTAGGTAAGAATACCTTGTTAAATTTCTTGCTATGAAAACACTCAAAGTTTGTATTTACAACAAATTAATCGCACACTACTCAATCTTCTAATCCACCATTTCTTTGCATCAATAGACACATATTTGGTGTACTCCTCACTCAATGATGACTAGCAGTGCTTGCCATGCAAATAAACTTGTCTACATTCTGTCAATTAAGGAAGGAAGGAGTATGCATGTTGTGTTAGTTAAATGCTTTCAGTTGATCAAAGATGCTAAGAGATTGGATTCAGAGTCCTATTTTCTTGTTATTTCAGTTTCTTTATGAAAGAGAATTTAAAGACCTTTGTACATACCCTCCAATGTTTTAGTTTCTTTGAAAACGAGGATGTAAATACCTTTGTACATACTCTCAAGTTTTATTGTTTATTCTATGTTGTAAACCAACATAGATCCATCTTAAACATAGAATCTATCAAGCATGCTATGTAAAGTATTTACACTTCAAGAAATTTGATCCTTCTAGATGCTTGATATATGGGTGAAAACATGAAGTTGTGTAACACTTTCGTGAGAATAAGGTGCCTGAGCAACATAGCGGACATTATTCGGCTGGATAACTGTATTTATTCGGCCGAATAATGTTTTTATTCAGCAGAATAACTATCATTATTCGGCCGAATAATGGATCCTTTATTCGTCCGAATACCTTTTAATGGTGAACCGTTTAATTCGACGGAACGCATAGCCTGCCGGTAATTTTTACTAGTGGTTCAATGTTTATTCAGTTGAACAATTATTCAACTAAACAATTATTCGGCCAGATAATTATTCGACCAAATAATTGTTTGGCCAAATAATTATTCTGTATAAAAGGTTGGCTGCGGCCCCATTTCCATGGTTTCTGATTGCTGTCTTTCTCTTGCAGTCGATTGTTGTGTTTCCCATTGTGCTTGTCCCTCCACCTGCCTAGTCGCCTGGTTTCCCGTCGTGCTTGTCCCACCACCTGATTTATCACCCGTCATCCTCATATCCGCCTATAGTCTCGCCTGTGTGTTGACGTGTGCGTTCACCACCCCGCCACATTTCCGTCATCCTCTTGGTGTGGAGGTCAATTCGTGGAGGTCTGTTCTTGGGGGTTTTGTTTATGGTTTGTTTGTGGAGGTCTGCTCGTGCTCTACTCTCTTCTTCTTAGGTATTTGTTTCGGCATGTTTTTGTATAATCCGAACATTGAACAAGTGATTCATGGTTTGTTGTAGCCAATCGCTTAAATTTCTTTTTCGTCGTAGTTTTTTTTTTTTTTTTATAGTATTTTTTATCTTAAAGTTTGCATATGTTAATTAGTAGTGTAGATTTCTTTTAATTTTAATTTTAGTTCATAGGTATTATGAGGAAGATATTCAACTATGTCCATGGATAGAGTTGATCAACTCTATCCATGGACAAAGTTCATCAACTCTGTCCACATGGACAGAGTTCATCAACTCTGTCCCTGATCATTTTACTTAGCATTAGGGATTTTAGTTGTTTTTATGTAAGTCATAAAAAAAAAATCTATGTATTGAGATATGAATGTAATAATGTTATAATATTTGCATAAAGTCAGAATAAGAAATTTTGTTATTTGCATATCAATGTTACAATTATAGTTATATATTGGCTTTGGATTTACTTAGCATTAGGGTTTTAAGTTGTTTTTATATAAATCATAAACAAACAAAAAAACCCAAGTATTAAGATTTGATGTACCTAATAATTTTATAATATTTGGATATTAAAGTCAAACTATAATATTTTAGTATTTGCATATCAAAGTTACAATTATAGTTATATTTTGGCAAGGTACAAGTTAGAATGAAGGAAAGTGGAGGCATAGGTGTGCATTTAAAGATATTCATGTCAAATTTGGCATTTTGATATTTTTTCCAAAATGAATAGTCATTTAGGGTAAAAAACAAAACATACGTGACATCATCACCTTCCTCATTGACAAAGTTTATGAACTATGTCCATGTGGACGGAGTTGATGTGTGACATCATCACCTTCCTCATTGATAGACTTCATGAATCTGTCCACGTGTATAGAGTTGATGAACTCTGTCCATGTGGATAGAGTTAATGAACTTTGTCCTTGTATGAGCTTAGTAGTCTTCCATTGGAGTCTCATTCTGCGAGGATGCACAAGATAGGCATTAAGTTACTGTAATAAAATAAGCTCAGAAGATATATTCAGAATCTCATTCATTAGAGTTCTATAGGGGTTAGTAGATAATTACAACTTAGTTTTATTTGGTTTATGTTCCTGTACGTGACATCATCACCTTCCTCATTGACAGAGTTTATGAACTCTATCCATGTGGACAAAGTTGATGTGTGACATCATCACCTTCCTCATTGATAGACTTCATGAACTCTGTCCACGTGGATAGAGTTGACGAACTCTATCCATGTGGATAGAGTTAATGAACTCTGTCCTTGTATGAGCTTAGTAGTCTTCCATTGGAGTCTCATTCTGCGAGGCTGCACAAGCTAGGCATTAAGTTACTGTAATAAAATAAGCTCAGAAAAGATATTCAGAATCTCATTCATTAGAGTTCTATAGGGGTTAGTAGATAATTACAACTTAGTTTGATTTGGTTTATGTGCCTGTAGCTACTTATAGTTTTACTTGTTTCATGTTATGTCACAAGTATAGGATAGCCATAATCATTAGAACAGTGGAATGTATTATTATAGTACAAATAACAAGGGCATTTAATTTCTAGTTATGATTACCGATCCATTTGATCTATGTATTTCTAATATAAAATACCAAATTTTACAAATAACAATTATTATTACACTGAGGTTAGTATCATTCCCATTAATCTATGTCATAAAAGAATCACAAATAACTTGTATAATGCTTATTAGTTACAATTTATACTTACCATTATATTAGGATATTGTACTGATTGATCTGATAATAAGCCTATAAATAGCCATAGATCAACTCTGCATTCATAAAAGTAAGACCTGTTTGTGGTTAAGCTTTAACATTACAAAGGGTTATAGAAATAATGATATATAAAGTAAACTACTTACACTTAATCTCTAAGCTGAACTGACTACAACCTCTATTAATATGAAGTAATAAGTAAAATGCAAATGCCAATGATTACACTTTTCATGCTATAATTTTTTGTACATTGTTGGCAAGTATCGTTTGTTTTTTTGTTGGTTGGTTTGTTTTGCTTCCTTAGTTGTTCGAGTTTATTTGTAGATATGGGTTGCAGAGTATTTGGAGTTATAGATATGATTGATCAAATCTATAACTCCAATTACTCCACGACTGATATCTAGACATAAAATTTAGAGGAAGTAGAAGTAGTAATGCTTTTACTTGTTTCTTCTTCAAGGTATGTACTATTACCCACATTTATCATTCGATAGTTAATGTTTGGATAGAGTGCATGAACTATGTCCATGTGGACAGAGCGCATTAATTCTGTCCAAATGGACAGAGTGCAACATCTTGTTGTCTGGAATTAAATTCTGCCATTGCTTCCTATACTCTATTTTATTGTAACATGTCTTTTATTATGGTAAGTATGTATATTGATAATAAGTGTACCTAGAATGTTTCATGTAGTTAATACAAAATAAATCTAAATTTTTATCTCACTACTCCAAGATTAGGTCTCTGATTACCATTGCTTACTTCCTACTTTGTTTGTATTTGGGTGGCTTACTAGATAAAGATGACTAGTATAATTTTATTTGTTTCTATTTTTGAGTGCTTACATTGTAACCACCTATCGTAATAATTCAAATCAATAACATTTTTTTATGATTCTATGGAATAATGAAAATATTTGTAGATATAATTTATGTATTAATTTAGGATTTAAATTAAGATTTATGTTCATGAATTGATTCTTTGACATAAAGAAATGTAACTTTTACTTAATATTTGACGATATTGGCTCCATTCATTTAAAAAACAAAAAACACATCAAAAACACAAATATTGGCACATTAATTTCTCATACATCCAACAATAAATTAGATATATTCATTTTAAGAACTATTAGATAATATTAGGGACATCTAGGTCCTTATTAAAAACTTAGTTTTTTTAGTAGCTAGGTCTTTGAAGTTGAAGAATTAACATGTAGAATTTGAATATGTTATGAGTTGATTTTTGTGTAAACTTGTAGATATCATATCAAATGCAAATAGATAATAAATTAGCTATATTCACTTTAAGAACTATTTGATAATATTAGGGACATCTAGGTCTTTATTAAAACTTATTTTTTGAGTAGCTAGGTCTTTGAAGTTGAGGAATTAACATGTAGAATTTGAATATGTTATGAGTTGATATTTGTGTAAACTTGTAGATATCATATCAAATGGAAATATATAATAAATTAGATATATTCATTTTAAGAACTATTAGATAACATGTCTTTTATTATGGTAAGTATGTATATTGATAATAAGTGTACCTAGAATGTCTCATGTAGTTAATACAAAATAAATCTAAATTTTTATCTCACTACTCCAAGATTAGGTCTCTGATTACCATTGCTTACTTCCTACTTTGTTTGTATTTGGGTGGCTTACTAGATCAAGATGACTAGTATAATTTTATTTGTTTCTATTTTTGAGTGCTTACATTGTAACCACCTATCGTAATAATTCAAATCAATAACATTTTTTTATGATTCTATGGAATAATGAAAATATTTGTAGATATAATTTATGTATTAATTTAGGATTTAAATTAAGATTTATGTTCATGAATTGATTCTTTGACATAAAGAAATGTAACTTTTACTTAATATTTGACGATATTGGCTCCATTCATTTAAAAAACAAAAAAACACATCAAAAACACAAATATTGGCACATTAATTTCTCATACATCCAACAATAAATTAGATATATTCATTTTAAGAACTATTAGATAATAAATTAGCTATATTCATTTTAAGAACTATTAGATAATATTAGGGACATCTAGGTCCTTATCAAAAACTTAGTTTTTTTAGTAGCTAGGTCTTTGAAGTTGAAGAATTAACATGTAGAATTTGAATATGTTATGAGTTGATTTTTATGTAAACTTGTAGATATCATATCAAATGCAAATAGATAATAAATTAGCTATATTCACTTTAAGAACTATTAGATAATATTAGGGACATCTAGGTCTTTATTAAAACTTAGTTTTTGAGTAGCTAGGTCTTTGAAGTTGAGGAATTAACATGTAGAATTTGAATATGTTATGAGTTGATATTTGTGTAAACTTGTAGATATCATATCAAATGGAAATAGATAATAAATTAGATATATTCATTTTAAGAACTATTAGATAATATTAGGGACATCTAGGTTCTTATTAAAAACTTAGTTTTTTTAGTAGCTAGGTCTTTGAAGTTGATTAATTAACATGTAGAATTCGAATATGTTATGAGTTGATATTTGTGTCAACTTGTAGATATCATATCAAATGGAAAGAGAGCAGCTTTTGAGAAAGAAGTGTAGGAGGTCATCACATTCTTTGGGAGTTGGTGTCCCAAATGATAGTCGAATATTGTCGACTTCATCTCGAGATTCAACCTTATTGTATGGTTCACATTCATTTGATCATCAACATGGTGATAGTGGTAGAGATGATTCCCCCTTATCCCCTATGGTGAACGTGGATCTTGACCTTCTATATGGGAGAAAAGCATGGATGCAAAGCAAGGTTTGCAAGAGGCTTGTCATCCTACAGAGGGTGGTGAAGGTTAAGCTAGGATGCAATATTTCCAACTAGCTGAGGGTTGTACATCCATTACATTTACCGGAGGAGATTCCATGGGAAAGTGGTCTTCAACAAACAACCCTTGAAAGTTGTAGGGCTCACTATGACAAGATGCAAAACGATCTTTCTAGTTTGGATCTCGCTGCAGAGAACAAACAAAGTATAGAGATGGTTTTGCAAACATTACAAAAATTCATTGAGGTATATGAGGATCTTGGACCAACAACAGACGATTTTGTTGCCTTGAAGCAGAGAAGAAAGGCACAAGTGATGGGTCTAGACAAGTGGGCTGTTGTGAAGGAGAGAGTGACTAGAGAATAGGCCAAATCAATGTTTAACTTCAAAGAGGGCCTAAAGCATAAAGCATTGAAAGTGCAATATTTTAAGCACCCTGAACTTGCACATTTTTTATATGATCGGTTCCTTGCAGCCTATGGTCATTTTCCATGGAACGATGAGGTTCCTAATTATTTTTCTAGGTTTTTTTATGCCGATTTTTTTTTAGGAATGAAGCCAGACTATACTGATATTCATTCCAAGTTTTATGGAGTTGGAAAGGGGAGCATATGAAATCAAAAAGGTGCTCTTAGAGATCTCAGTACTCTTCGACCTCCACCTCATATACCTCATCCACCTAGACTTGTGACTTAGAAATCAGAGATGGAGCCCACATCACAAGTTGGGACAACTGCAAGGCACAATGTTGCCGAAGGTTTGACTTCAGCATTTGTAGGAGTTGATGTTGGATTGAGTTGAGAGAGGGCTCGAGCCACTATTCGGAAAAATTTTGTTTACAAAACAAATGATGAGTTAGATTGTATGGGCATTGAAGATCTAAAGGCCTATGACAAGGTTTGTCGTGATATAGCTTCGAATACAATATTTAATGTCACGTCAAGTATAGGAGAGGTTTGTGTACTTTCAATCTATTTACTTTATTTATTTATTTTGAATTGAACTTTTTGTTACATTATATCTATGTATGATAAATTATTTTTTGATGTATAGTAATAAATACGTTACATAAATGTTTATTGCTTTCAGTTTTCTTGATTGTTAAATGAACATAATTTTGCAAGGCATAATGTTGTCGAAGGTTTGACTTCGGCATTTGTAGGAGTTGATGTTGGATTGAGTCGAGAGAGGGCTCGAGCCACTATTCGGCAAAATTTTGTTTACAAAACAAATTATGAGTTAGATTGTATGGGCATTGAAGATCTAAAGGCCTATGCCAAGGTTTGTCGTGATATAGCTTCGAATAGAATATTTAATGTCACGTCAAGTATAGGAGAGGTTTGTGTACTTTCAATCTATTTACTTTATTTATTTATTTTGAATTGAACTTTTTGTTACATTATATCTATGTATGATAAATTATTTTTTGATGTATAGTAATAAATACGTTACATAAATGTTTATTGCTTTCAGTTTTCTTGATTGTTAAATGAACATAATTTTGCAAGGCATAATGTTGTCGAAGGTTTGACTTCGGCATTTGTAGGAGTTGATGTTGGATTGAGTCGAGAGAGGGCTCGAGCCACTATTCGGCAAAATTTTGTTTACAAAACAAATTATGAGTTAGATTGTATGGGCATTGAAGATCTAAAGGCCTATGCCAAGGTTTGTCGTGATATAGCTTCGAATAGAATATTTAATGTCACGTCAAGTATAGGAGAGGTTTGTGTACTTTCAATCTATTTACTTTATTTATTTATTTTGAATTGAACTTTTTGTTACATTATATATATGTATGATAAATTATTTTTTGATGTATAGTAATAAATACATTACATAAATGTTTATTGGTTTCAGTTTTCTCGACTGTTAAATGAACATAATTTTGGAGTCTCCACTAGTCAAAATGAGCACTCGAAATGTAGAAGAGCATTTTGGAGAGGTATATTTATTACTTACATATTTATATTTATGTTTGAAAGATATTTTATATTTTTGTTTTTAAATTTAACGCTGTATATTATTGTTAATTTGACTTATCCATGTAGGTTTCATTAGATTCAAACTTTTTAGATGATTTTCCATCTATTGTGAGCTAACGATTTATTTTTTGGGGTTTTAAGCTAATTGCTTAAGCTTAGTTTTTTTTTTAATTTTATTATGATTTATTTATTAATAAAATTTAAATTTTAAGGGAAAATAACATATTGAAATTGGCAGTGAAGATATAGTTTCTCTGATGGATGTGGATATTGGCATCGAGGTAATTTTGTTCACAATTGAATTGTTCTTGAATTGTTATCTGATATATAAGTTTAAATAGTTTAAATCATTTTTAACATTTGTAAATTGATTTTATATATGTTGAAGCTTGGGTCTCTTCGATATTTTCGGGGAAAAGGGAAGACTCCACTGGAGGATAGCAGTGGAATTGTAAGTTTAATATTTTATTTTTTTGAATTTAGTTTCAAATAGGTTAAATAATTTGTAAGATTTATAAATTGTTTTTATGCATGTTGTAGCTTGGGTCTCCTCCACCTTTTAGAGGCCAAGGGAAGACTCTATTGGATGATAGAGAATTTGAGGTAATTTTGTTAATAACTGAATTGTTCTTCGATATATTAGTTTAATATTTAAATCTATTTTAGTTTAAAGTTGTTTAAATAATTTATGATATTCATAATATGTTTTTATATATGTTTTAGATTGTTACGAGTCCAAGGAAAGACCCTAGTGGAGGATAGTGGTGGACTTCCATTCAGAGAATTATTTATATTGTTCTTTTTTTGTTGATATATATATATATATATATTGTAGTTGATTTGGACATCGACGAGCTTAATTTTTGGATGATATACATGTACACTAAACTCACATGTTCATGATTTTTTTTTGGATTATATACATGTACATTGACCTTAGATATTGTTTTTTTGATTATATACATGTATATGTAAAGGTTAGGAATGTTATGAAATTTTGATATGTGCAAATATATGAATGTAAGTATTATTAAATTTATGTATGTTTGTAGATGTAAAATATTTTCAATATTGATAGGTGCAATCTAATGTTAAGAATGAATATGGAGAATGTTAATGTTAAGAATGAATATGGGGAATGTTAATGTTAAGAATGAACACGAGGAATGTTAGGAATCAATGTGGGTGATGTTAGGAATGAATGTTAGGAAAGTTTATGAATGTTAGAAACTTTTGATAGATGAAAATATATGAATGTAGGAATGAATGTTAGGAAGTTTTGATAGGTGCAAATATATGAATGTATCTATTATTAAATTTATGTATGTTTGTAGATGTAAAATATTTTTTAGTGTTGAGAAGTTGAGAATGTTAGGAATGTTAGGAAGTTTTGATAGGAATGTTAGAAATTTTTTAGAGGTGCAATATAATGTTAAGAATGAATGTGGGGAATGTTAGGCATCGATGTGGGGAATGTTAGAGATGAATGTTAGGAAAGGTTAGGAATGTTAGGAAGTTTTGATAGGTGCAAATATATGAATGTATGATAATGTTAGGAAAGGTTAGTAATGTTAGAAATTTTTGATAGGTGCATATATATGAATGTATGTATTATTAAATTTATGTGTGTTTGTAGATGTAAAATATTTTCACAAATCAATCTAGTTTTTATAGGTGCAATATTCCTAACTCACATCTTGTATTCACAATCAAAGCTTAGTTAATGGTCATATACATAACTAGAATATTATCTCTCATCATAGAACTTTAATTTATTATTTGCCATTGGCAATATGACTCTGCCTCATATGGAATATTTTTTAATACTAAGGTAAAATTAGCAACTTGATTCTGAATTCTAATAAATTAAAGCTCAATCCATGAAGATGCTAAGGTAACATTAGCAACTTGATTCTAAATTCTAAAAATTTTGTATACTAAGGTAACATTAGAAACTTGATTCTGAATTCTAATAAATTAAAGATCAATCCATGAAGTTTCTAAGGTAACGTTAGCAACTTGATTTTGAATTCTAAAATTTTTGTATACTAACGTAACATTAGCAACTTGATTCTGAATTCCAATAAATTAAATCTCAATCCATGAAGTTTCTAAGGTAATATTAGCAACTAGGTAGAAGGTTTCTTGGTGGCTAAGAAGGTCGGTGGAGGCGCAGCAGCAATTCTCGAGATGGTTCCTGCTCCTCCTTCGGGGGAGAGGGACTGAAGAAGGCCTGAAGCTGTGGAGGCAAAGACAACCACATTGGGATCAGAAAAGGACAAAGGAAAAGCAATATTCAATGCCCAGACAAATGCCAAGGATGGGGAAGGGTGCAATGGAATAAGAAAAGAGGAAGCAACTAACCAGGGGACAAGAAGGATAGGACAATGTGTCCCGAAATCCAAAACGATTCCATGACTTCAGATCAAATCAAATAGAGTCGGGGAGGAAATTCAATATAGGAAGGAAAGGGCCCTCATAGGAAAATTTGTGGGAATCGGGCCCATAGAAAATACGTTGGTAGGATGGATAAACTCAACATGGAAACCCCAAGGTCACTATGATCTCCAGTTGGGAGCTAAAGGCTTCTTCACCATTATATTCTTTAATGAAGAGGACAGAAATAAAATATTTGAGAATGGTCCCTACTTCTTCAACTCAGCTGGTCTCTTCTTGAGACCCTGGAAAGAGAGATTCGATCCAAACAAATAAAATCTGACAATTGCACCAGTATGGATCAGAATGTATTCCCTACCTTCAGAATATTGGAAGGAAGAAATATTAATAGACATAGGGAACTCTCTGGGGACCTTTATCAAAATCACTGAACAAACTAGACAGAGGAAATACATCTTGTTTTCTAGGATCTGCATCTACCTGGACATTTCAAGAGACCTACCAGATGGTATAGAGTTAACATGGGAAGATGAGGAATGGTTTCAAGCCATAGACTATGAACAGATCCCATTCAGATGTAGGGGATGCCATGAACATGGGCATTTGTTCAGAGACTGCCCCCAAAATAAGAGACCAGGAGGGAAGCCAGATCAAGAACTTCAGGATGTAGAAGGATTCACCTAGATTCAAAACAAAAAGAGGCAGGCCAAAAAGATCTCAGGTCCAGAAGTTCACAAAAGGGTGCAGACTCAGAACCAGTTCGAGACCCTTCAACAAGACCAGCCAATAAAAACAATCAAGGAACAAACAGAAGCTAGAAAGAATAAAACTCTAAGTAAACAACAGGGAGAAGAGGATAAGGAAACACAAGAAGTTGATAAGAATCTAGTCTCAATAGATTATCATGGCTCCAAGAACACTACCTTGGAGGGCCTTCCATTGAATCGACCTGAGGAACCCCAGATAGTCTTAGGATCCAGGGAAGTTGTATTTGAGGACATGGAAATAGGGGACCTAGATATGGATCGAATGGAAGCTTCCTACTATGATCAAGATCCAGCAAAAATACCCCAGGAGCAAGTGTCTTTTCTAGAGAAAGCGATTATCCAGGCCAAGAACACGAATACCCTAGGAGTCATGACTGAATCTCTCAAAGTCACAGATGGGAAAGGGAAAAACTCAAAGAAAGATAAAATAGGCAGGCTGAGCAATGTCCAAAGAATCAAAGCGATAGGAGAACAACTGGTGGCTTTAGGGCAGTATCCAACCATAGATGCAGCCCTTTCCCCCTCCAATTAATTCCTTCTTAATGCAGATTACAACCTGGAATATCAGAGCTTGTAACAGTGCGCTAAAGAAGCGCCTCCTGAAAAGAAGAATCGACAAGGAAAAATCAGGGATAATCTTCCCACAAGAAACTAAATGCTCGAGGGAAGAATTAGCGAATACAGCCCAAAAAGTTTGAAAGGGTTGCGAATCAATTTCCATCGATGCCAGAGGTGCGGCAGGGGGTCTGGGAATTCTCTGGAATCCCCGTGTGGTGACCTTATCAGGCTCTCTTGCCACCAACTGTACTATCTCAGCTGATTTCCACATTCTCAGCACCAGAATCAAAGGATTCATCTCCAATGTCTATGGCCCCCCGAAGGAGTTCCTGAAGCAGGAATTCATTGAATGTCTCATAGACCTCAAAACTTTAGTTTAGAAAAGAGCTTGGATTATTGGAGGTGACTTTAACCTGATAAGAAACCTTGATGAAAAAAAAGGTGGTATTCAGAACTTAAACACTGCAAGCACTCTCTTCAATAACACCATCTCTGATCTGGACCTGATTGATGTCAAAAATTCCAATGGTATATTCACATGGAACAATAAACAATCAAGAGACAGAGGAATTGCTTGCAGACTTGACAGATTCTTGGTATCAGAAACGGTCATGATGGTTGGGGGCAACCTCAGAGCGGTCGTCCTTCTAGTGGCAGGATCAGACCATTGGCCCATCACTTTGGAATGGGACAATGTTGGAGTCAACCCTCGAAGACCTTTTTGATTTGAAAATTTTTGGCTCCTCCAACCAGAATTTCAGGAGAAACTCAAAGACTGGTAGGAAAACTCCCCCCCCCCCCCATTAGGGGCACCCGCATGTATCAATTCCAACAAAAGATTAAACACCTCAAAGAATGCATCAAAAAATGGAACAAGGAATCCTTTGGAAATATATTTCAAGAAAAGTAGGTTTTAGAGATCAAGATCCAACATCTTCAATATCAAGTAATGATCAGCGGATACACTGAGAAACTGAGGCTTCAGGAGAAGACCTTCTTACATGAATTCAATCAAAGAGAGAGACAAGAGGAAGTATACTGGAGCCAAAACTCTCGTATCAAATGGCTACAATAAGGTGAACATAACACCAGTTTCTTCCATAAAGCAACCATCTAACACAGGTAGGGTAACAGGATGGATAGACTAAAGAAGGAGGACATATACATAGCCGAATCACAAGAGGATCTAGAGAACACCCTAAACTCTTACTTCGCCAATCTCTTGCAGGAACCGGATAGAGACAAAGAGGAAGATCAAAGAGAAGTGTTCAGTCACATCCCCAAACTCATCACCGAGGACCACAACCAAATACTCAGAAAAGATATCGACATGGCCAAGGTAGAAACTACGGTGAATCAAATGGCCAAAGATAAAGCACCGGGCCCAGATGGCTTCACCACTAATTTTTTCCATGCCGGCTGGGACTGGCTAAAAGAAGAAATAGTGGCCCTGGTGGAGGATTCTCAAAAATCAGGAAGCATTATCAAAGCTCTTAACTCGACCTTCCTGGCTCTCATTCCAAAATAAAGTGGAACCGAAGACCCTGGCAAACTAAGACCGATTGCCCTGTGCAATGTTATATATAAAATCATCACTAAGGTAATAGCCAATCGTTTAAAACCCATCCTACCTCTTATCATTTCTCCGGAGCAAGCCAGGTTCATGGAAGGTAGACAAATCCTAGATGGCATAATTTTAATCCATGAAACCATCCACTCCCTTAAAGCAACCAGGACTCTAGGTATGCTTCTGAAACTTGATCTCTCTAAAGCCTACAATAAATTGAACTGGCAATTTTTGAGTGGAATTTTAAAAGCGTTTGGATTTGCCAAGGATTGGACTAACTGGATCATGAATATGGTCTCCTCTACTTTTTTCTCTATTTGGTTAATGGTTCTCCCTCGAGCCCCTTCAATGCAACTAGAGGAATAAGACAGGGAGATCCCCTTTCTCCTTTCCTCTTCATTATTGTAGCTGAAGGGCTTGGAAGACTGCTCAAGAACAGGAGAGTTGAGAATAAAATCCATGGTTTGTCCCTAACAAAAGGAATGGATCCCCAAACCCACCAACAGTTTGTGGATGATAATATGTTGATGGGCCCATCCTCAGTGCATGAAGCTAGGGGAATTAAAGATTGTTTGAATACATTTCTTGAAGCTAGTGGCCTCGAAATCAATGAGGAGAAATCTTAGACCTATTTATTCAACACCCCCAGGATTACCAAGAGAAACATCCTAAGGATCCTGGAATTTCTAGAAGGAAGCTTTCCCTCGAAGTATCTAGGAGCTCCAATGGTAGAGTCAACTATCAAACAGGTCTCTTGGAAAGAACTCTTGGACAAAATTAACAAAAAGCTCAGTCTATGGACCTTTAGAGCTCTTAATTTTCCAAGTAGACTTATCCTGGTGAAATTGGTATTGCAAGCTATGCCCATGTATCTTTTCTCAGTTCTGGCTGCCCTGAAATCCATCATCAAACAAATTAGGAACATCCAGAGGAATTTCCTCTGGGGGGGAATGAAAGAAAATAAAAAATGGCCTCTGGTGGATTGGAAAACCATATGCACCTCGAAGGGCATGGGGGTTTTGGGCCTCAGAGACCCTTTGGATAATAACAAAGTTATGAGGGAAAAAATCTAGTGATGGGTGAACTACAGCGATGAGCCTTGGGACAAACTATGGAATTTGAAATATGTGCCACACTGGCCACAACATTCCTTGGTAAGGTTCAATGAAGATCTCCCAGGCTCCAATATCTGGAAGACCACCCAGGAAAATAGAGGTCTGGTTCAAAAACATAGCTTTTGGGAGAACGGCCAAAATGCAAGATTTTCAAGTGAATCTTTGAACCAGGAACTTGTTATTTTGTGTGGGGAAGACACTCCTCTCTTACACTCCTTCCTCTAAAAAAACTCCATGGTTAAGGTGGTGGAGTTCTAGGATAACAACAATGTAGACCAGAGGGTTAGAAGATGGAAGGGAAAGCGATGGTGGCAAGACAAAGCACTAGGGGAAGACATCGAAAATTTCTTAGTGGAGCTCTCCAAGAAAAGGTTCTCCAAGAGTGAGGACCTCGACAAGCTTAGATGGGGGTATTCAACCTCAGGCAACTTCAATCCAAAAGAAGCCCTACACTTTTTAATGAACACCCTAAACATTGCCCCAAAAGCCAAATGGAATAAAATATGGAAGGGAGGGTGGTGGCCCAAAATATCTATTTTTTGTTGGCTCGTCATAAAGTGTCGTATCCTAACTTGGGATAACCTACAGATCAGAGGTTTTCATGGGCCATCCTGTTGCTGCATGTGCGAAGAGAAGGATGAGTCTATTAATCACCTGTTGGATGAATGCAGGATTGCTAACTCCTTATGGGAGAAGGGGATGACAATCTTCAGAAGAGATCACAGACACAGGGGACGACTAGATATTACAATTATTGAATGGCCAATCAACAGTTTCAAAAACAAAATAATGAATCGATTGTGGGAAATTTTCCCTAGATTTACAATTTGGGAAGTTTGGAAGACCAGAAATAAACAAACATTTGAGAACAAAGCAAGGAAACTCGAAGAAATATGGAACTCCATTAAAACCCATATGAAAGAAACTATAACATTGCAATCTTGGTCATAGGAAGAAACGAATGTAGTATTTTGCAGGCTTTTGGGTTAGAAGAAATACCTCCAGACAACTCGATTTCTCATTCACATCCGATGCATGTATCCAGCCTGCTGCTCTGGATTCCCCCTCCAGCGGGAACCTTCAAACTCAATGTAGATGGTGCGACCAAAGGAAACCCAGGTCCAACCGGATATGGAGGTGTTATTAGAAACTCGAGGGGAAGCATCCTCAGTCTGTTCTGGCATTCTATAGGGTCAAATGCGAACAACATGGATGTGCTAGAAGGTTTAATAAATTGCTTGATCTGGGCAAAGAAAATGGGAAAAATTCCTCTGGTGGTGGAAGGTGACTCCCAGATTATAATTAACATTGCATGGAGACTCCAAGTAGGATCCCTCACATCCCAAGTTTCCAAAAATTGGAGATGGGAGAGCAGGTTAAATGCCCTAGGGAAGATCCTCACAGGAGAGGATATTTCCTGCTAACGCATGTCAAGCGGGAAGGGAACAGGGTGGCGGATGCCATGGCTAATGCTAGAGTGGAGAGCGAGTTTTCTTTCCATGCAGAGACTAAGGAGGATGACGGGAAAACCCAGCAAATCTAGAGTAGCTGCTCCAAGCTGGCGGATGATGACACGAGGCAATGCGCTCCACTTTCCGTAAGCGAATGAAAAATGGATTCGATCTGAGGGGAGGCACGAAGACGGTGTGTCATCATCATAGGAGGGCCCTCCATAGTCTAATCGATAATCGCAACAGAACAAGGGAGTTTCCGATCGCCAGCTGGGGTACGGTAAGGCCTATCTTAGCCCACGATCTTGTCTATCTTAACACATAGTTCTTTCTTGATTATCTTCACCCTACACACTGCCAGGGTACGAAGCACATGGAACCCAAGCATGTCAATCCTTAGTACGGAAGAAGAGAGTGGCTTTATATGAATTGCGAGGGAAGTCTTAAAGCCAGACCCATGGGAATGAGGGAGGTTAGTAATGCAGGTACTGGACCTGCCATAGATTATGATAGAGGTATATCAATGATAGAGGACCATATCATCTGGCATGCTGTAAATCTTAAGGTCGCGAATCACTCGCAAAAAATGAGATATTGGCTCGAGCATGGAGAGTGGCAGGGAATTATAGCAGGATTAGAGAGAGCAAAGGATGGTGGCTATAGGAGGATTTCGTCGGCAGCAGAAAGCCCTTTTTATGTTCGCCAGTCGAAGGCCTTGTTCATTTCCAAGTTCCTTTACTCCCTTCTGTTTCTATCTTCTATCTGCCTGAGAGACTGCACCATGCCAAGGTTATGGTAGCATGTTCCAGAGCGTGAGGCCCAAATTGAGGGGGTAACCCCAGCGAATATTTTACTGGTACGGAGGAGGAATCAATGCCGCAAGACAGGGGTATTTAAAATGCTGCTCCCTTTAACTGGGGAGACCAGTACATGTCTGAAATGCCCACGGTGATCGAGACGTTTATTGCAATAATGGATATTGATCTCCTTCAAGAGTTCTGTTACGGAGATAAATTCCTATGGATTGGGGTACCACAACAGAGAGCTTAACTCTAGAAATCAATCTTTTCTAATATGCAATAGAAATTAAATGTCTAACACTAAAGGATCAGACCTCGTACCTTATTCTAGATGGTTGAAGTAGATCCCCGTTGAGCTTTCCAACTTTAGCTTGAATTGATAAATTACTTCCTCAACAACAAGTAAACAAGACAAGCATACTATATATCATGGTGTTAAATCTATTCTAGCATATATAATCAACAATGTATAATCATTTGAAATAATCCCATGGATAAAATATTCATTCAAACACACATTATTGGACAGGAAAAGATATTTCTATTAATATAAATCAGAGATTACAATAGATACAACCTCTAATGGCACGTCTACGAACCGAAGAAACTGAATCCCCCACTTGGGCCTCCACCACCTCAATCCTCCATCTCTCAATAGCAAGCTCACAAGCAAAAGGCAAGCTTCGGAAGAACACAAAAGTGATCCAAGGGACAAAGGGATCCAGACTCAAGCATAAGTTCCAGCAACAATGGATTATAGTTTATTTGCTCTCAATTCTCTCATATGCCTTCAATGTACCATAGATTTCCTTATATAGCTTTTCAAAAGGGTAATGAAAGGTCGAATCTGAGCGATATCAAGGCATAGGGAAGGCTAGGAGTCAAGTGAGTCAGATCCATGTCAAGGAAAACTCCAAAAGGATTTGGATTTTGTACACATCCCGATGTACGCGATTTTAGTGGTCAAACCTGCATATATACACGCTTATAGGTTTAAAATTCGTGTGTATCATTTTTCACATGTTTTTAGGGATGATCAAGGAAACATCAAAGGACAAAAAATGGTCCAAGGGGTCTAAGGAGTCTACAGTGGGATAGGGGAGGCCAAACAAAGTGTGATTCACCTGGAGTGGTAAAATCAACTATAACAGATGCCCCCTAATGTGTGAGGTTAGAGGGGTCATACAATGGCCGAAATACATTATAAGTCCATCCCAGAAGTGGTGTCATGAAGGATCCCAAATGGAAGACTAGCCACCCAATCAACATAGTACAATAATACAACTCTGTACATAACTGCAAATACATATAGCAGTCCTGGATACATAAGAATACAATGGCTATGAATAAACATGATACAAGATATCACATAAGTGGTCATCACCACGTACAATATACATAGATCAGAATCTCCATGATGAAGATATAAAAAGGATCATGATCTCCATAATGGCTGAAGATATATAATAGATCAAGATCTCCATAGTGGCTGGAAATGTCTGACATACACTGGAATCAAGTCACGAGCGCTGAAAGCTCATGAACAATGGCACAATCAAGGATGTAGCATATAAGAGATGCCACCAATCTAGAAATTCTTCTACACAAACTGCTATGAGTACATGTCCTACTATGTGAATAGAGGTGTCGAGGTTGAACATAGTAGTCCATCATCTGATTATCGGTCATTGATGTATACCGTTAACAGATGCGAGATCACCCACCGATAATGAAAACGGGAATCAAGGTACTAGAGTGAAAACTAACAAGTGTGGATAAATGTGTTGAGGTTGAACACTTAAGAGGATCCATCGATCAGGGGACATTGATGTATTCCCAAAGACTGTTGATGGCGAGAGAACCTGCCATTGATGACTGCAAGTCTCAAGGCACTCAAACTAACTCTAGATTCCAATCCCAGAATAAATGATTTGAAGTCGATGGGATGAAATCTGTTGGAAGGAGGGCATTAAGGCATCCCCCATCATCCAACACGAGGTACTCAGCAAAACTATATAATGTGGAAGGACTCGATCATAAGGTGTTGTTGAGGCCTGGAAATTCGCAGGCAACAATAGAAAGGGATTCTCCCCAGTCAACGTTCCCAACTAGCCCATGACTGTTTGGTATGGGGAATCCGTCCAGTTTGTGGTTCGGCTACCATAGGTCAAAGTAACAAAAACAAAGGATTTACCGGTTGCAGCCTGGTCCACCGTGTATTTTGAATTTTTTTACTTAATGTATGAGATGCAAGTACCTAATTAACCATGCAGGGTGATGAAGATACAAGGAGCAGTCACAATGTGATGCACAGGTTCTTACCTCTCGTCTTAGGCTCGCAAGCATCTAAATCACATGCAGTGGTGAAATAAACTAACTATCTATCTATCTATCTCCTATCTATCCCCGGGGAGCCAGATTGTAACTTATTTATGAGTAATGTGTATTGTACATGCAACATAAAGAGAAACTACAGTTAGCTGATATTTCTTTCCACAATGCATGGACGATCAAAGATATTTCAACAACCAGATAGCCAATTGTTTTATGAATAGCATACATTACTCATGGTGGTAATTCCACAAAAATAAAACAGAAATCATTTAAACAAGAACATAGGTACTGAGAGTTAGAACGATTTCACAGTTAATGGACAAAAAGATGGAAAAACAAAATAGTTCATCTTTCAGCCATCTGCAACATAACATTTGAAAGTGCCACCAATCTTTCTCCAACAGGCAAACAATACTTCTTTATTGCAAAGAGAAATAGTTCTTCTTACAATATCAATTTTCATGTCTAACTGGGAAAAAGCCCCTACTTCCTTCTAAGCTTTCTACATTTATACAAAAGGGTGAGACGGTTGGGCTACCCAAAGTAACCTTTGGGATTCCCAACTCTTCATTTCCCAATGCTTGAATTTTCTCAAATGTTTTTACAAAATGTTACACATTACAAAAAGTGACCATTCGTTTTACGAGGAGGGTCCCACTTGGGCATCTAGAAATTTCTTCCATGCCGAAGCTTCAGAGGCAATGCCCTCAAACGCACAAGGCTCTAAAAACTGAATATTGATCTCAAACTTAGCAGCCTGGTTCTTTATAGCCTCAATCCTGGCTACACTCAATCGAAACTGATCCTCCAGAAGCTACACACTGATAGCTAAATGATCTACTTTGCTCCTCAAGATCTGATCATCCAGGTTTTTAATACGCTGTACTTTAGCTTCCTCCTCCTGGTATCTCTTCCGCAATAGCTCCAAAAAGGCGTTGTGATCCGGGAAAGCTTCAAGCCTCTGCTCAGCCTCTATCTGGCACCGGTTGTAGGTAATGAGAAGCCTTCTGAAAAACTCGGTGCATGCTCCTTTCGTCTTCTTAACTACTTTTTTGAAATCCTCCGCGATATTTATAGCAAATTCCAGCTAGTCATAATCCCGCTTGAGGGCCTGTGTATCCTTTGATGGCAGTTCTGCTGGAGTTTCTTCATTGTTTTCTAGCCTTTCCCTTCTTGCAGTTGGGACTTCAAGGACTTCCTGAGATCGATCTATAAAGTAAGAGGAGGTTTCTAGGATCTCCTCTAATCGGCCATCTATTTGTAGTACTTTACATCTCTCCTCTTCTACAGCAGTCTGTAGCTGTAGCATCTTAGCCTTCTGGGACAAGACATGTTCTTTGAACAGCTGGAGGTTGACCTGCTACTCCCTTGCTTCCTCTAGAGCAGTTGTTAAAGAAGAAATCTGCTCTTGATGTTTCTTTTCCTGTTCCTGGGTGTGCAGCTCACTGGCCTCCAAGATAATGTTTTGCTGCTCTTCTAGCTCTTCTCCTTTTCCCTGCAGCCGTTCCTTTTCCATCTTTAGCTCTTGATATTCTTTCTGCACTTTCTCCAGGCACTCTTGTGTTGTTTCTCTGACCTGTCTTTCTACTTGGAGGGCCTGCAATTCAGCCTTAGAAGCCTTTATCTACCTCTGCATGTCTTTGGACTTCCACTTCAGCCTATTTCCTTCCTCTCTTTCTTTCCTCAAGGTGTCTTTCAATTGAGCAAAGGATTTCTTAGATAGCTCCAAGTCTATCATGATCATGTCCACATTATCTTCTGAAGCTTGAATCAGTTCTACTCCAACTCTAATGGTGAACCTCGAATCCCGGTCTGTTCCCAACACAATAGCCGTATCCATTATCATTTTACCAGGCAGAACTCCTGTTTCAATCCTCCTTTCTATTCTCTTCACTATCCTCTTTGTTTCCCTATCATAGAAAATAGTATTGAAATCAGGGATTTCTTCTCCTTTTTTCTGCACAAAAGGGACCAGCTTGAGAGTGGGGACCATGGGTGTGCTGGCAGTAGGTACTTGTGGGTCCTGCACCACAGGGTTCTCTATGTCTTGGGTCTATTCTCCAGCTATATCAGAGGCTGACTACTCTGTCTGTGTCAGTTTTAGCTTTTCTGCTTCTTGCTTTTGGAGCTCCTCATCAAGCTTCCTTTTCTTTTCTTCTTCCTCATTCTTAGCTGTTTTTTCTACTTTCTCAGCTGCTTCCTGAGCAGCCTTTCTTTTCTCTTCTTCTTCTGTGTGCAACCACCCCGTAGATTCCTGTGCCAACCTCTGGGATTCCTCATTTCTTCTCTTTGCTTCTTCCTCAGCCTTTGCTTGTCCATCTCCTTTCCCACCTTTGGTGGTGATATTCTTCTTGAACCTTCTTCTCAAGGTTGTCATGTTTACTGCATTTTGGAAGATGGATTCTTCTCGACCCCAATGGTAGGCATACTCAAAATGCACGTTGTTTTCTTTGCAATGTTCAGCTACTTTACTATGAGTATCATTTCTACGGAATGGCATCTCTCCAAAATGGAACTTTTCCAGCTCTTCTACAAATTCATTAGCCCTTTTCACTCTGGTAAACTTGTAGCTTCCTAACCTGAAGGGTAAAGGTGGATAGGCGGTCTTCTTATGCTCAAACAGAAAGCTCCCTATGCCATCCAAGAAGACCTGCCTAACTGCTTCCTTGTGTATGATGTAGTCAGTGGCGTATTTGGGCACAGGGAGGGTGCTCTTGAACCTCCAAACATCCTGAAGTATAGGCCATCCTCAGTCAAATAGTAATCTGCATATTCTTTGATTACTTGCAGCGCTTCCTCTGACATACAATCACACTCCTTCAGGAAAATGAGTGTGTATAAGGGCATGATGAAGTGTTCACAGACTTCTCGGTAATGGCTGTGATATTTATGTGCCCATAGTGGTTTATAAGCATAATAGACAGGCATTCTTTCCCTATCCCAGATGCACCTGAGGCCGGGGAAAGGCTGATTGCATAATATACAGTCTAGCAGTATGGAAATCATATATAATTCAGACCTCTTTTGGGCCACTCCTCCCAAAGCTGAGGCCAAGCAAGCTGAAAGACTATTTGATACAAGGCTGGCCCAGTTCAAAATTGTCCCCTGGGTTGCAACACAAAAAATGATTGGGATCCATTCTAACTTGGAGAACCTACCATGTGCTCTTCCAAAAATCATGTTTAGCATTAAAGCTATGAGCCTATAGGGGGCCCTTAAGCTTTCTGTATCGTAATCACCCATCAGTCTATATCTGTAATGTTTTCCCCGCAACAGCATTTTTTTAAGAGTCTCTACTAGGTCCATTCTAATGTTGTTCAACCAATCATCAATTAAAAATACTTGGGCTTCTGGTAGGTGGTAATCCAACGCTACATATCCAGGGCTATATGCAGCATAGCCCTATCTTTCAACATTTTCCAGAATCATTGTTGTGACATTTTCCCAAGGCATAATCCAACCGATTACTTCAAAGCACGGGAATAACTCTGGTCTGGTGGTGATCTTCATCAGTGAAGATCTTTCTATGTTGGCATATATGGACTCTTCTTCCAATCCCATGTCAGGAACATCTCTGCGGGTGATCAATCTATATATTTCCCCCCACTGGTATTCAGGTTCAACACCAGAAATACACTTAGTGTCCTCGTATATATATTCGGTTTTGGTAACAGTTTCTACTTCGGGCTCTTCCTCGACCACCGGGACCTTCTTCTTTTGCCTCTTTGACATTGTGGATTCGAAATCTTCCTACCACACACAACATTGTAAACATTAAGCCATTTTGGCTGAGTGACAAACTTATATACATCAGTGTGCAGTGTGTCATTTCTTCTATGTTTAACATGATATCAATCAGTCAATGAAGCAAATATATGCATCTATATAAGCAGAAATGGCATAACTAACAAAACCATTGAAACACAATGTGTAGTGTTCAGTGACTTAGTCTATTTCCAGCATGATGGAAAACAGTTATATGCAGTATAAACATGCAAGCTACCACTGTTTTTCAATACCAAACAATTCTAACAATATAATCGAGCGGGAAAAACCCATCTACATTAACATGACTAAAATCTTCTGCTTTATGCGGGTGCCAATACCATTTCATTGCGCGGGACAGCCAAGGGGCAATACACAAGATTTCAATAGTGTTCCAACCAAACCATGCCCATGCACTTATGGTCAACAAACTAAACGCAGCGGCATATCCACTTCCCTCGGCCTAGCCTCAAAAACGACTGCGCACAGAAAGGTACGACACAATTCCATTGGTTTCTAAAGGGTAAGGGCCACAAGAAAGGAGGGTGATAAATCCACAAACCACAGGCAGGCCAAGACAACCCTCCCCCATCAAACATCGCTACATAGGGAAGCTTGGTGCAGACGGCGTAACGGCCGTCTGCACCAAACCCCCATTCGCTAAGCGCAGGTTCACAAACAAAGACTACTCAACGAGTCAAAACGCCCTCTCCCCGGACAGTTAAGATACAAAATCCCCAACTATATAGGCGTAAAGATAACGGCCGTAGAACAGTCCTAATCACAGGGAAAAACACAACCAAACGCTTAAATGGAACAGGGAAAGGCACACATGAGCCTACCTGGCACTGTGCAACCGACGTGTAGAGGGCTGTCAAGCTCCACATATGAGACACCTGGACTGCGGGTACCGAAAACGGGGGACCAGGCGAGCGTGAGCGGATGACAGCACGATGATAATGATAGTTCACGATAATCCCAACAGCAACAGTCCAAATAAAATAGTAAAACAATAAAACCCAACCCCAAATATGTAGTCAACGTAACGGCGGGGGGAAAAGTTAAAGATCAGACGTTGGAGATATTTGGATTGAAATTCAAAAGCAAAATTATTTCCGCAATGGTGGATGGAGAAAGCGCTAAACCACCCGTGGAGATATACACGGTGGAACCTTGGAAAACAAATCGTCAGGTCAATAATGAAACGAGAGTCGCAACGGCGGAGCCGCAAAAGGTAAATCGATCCACAATGGGAGAAAAAAATGACTATGCATCAACAAGGTTAGTGCTTCTTTCATCCGCAACGGCGGAACCGTAAAGCATACCACTGTCCGCAACGCTGGGGCTTGAACCGAAAATGACAACGCTAAAAGCTCGAAAAGGTTAGTCCTTCGGCAAACGCAGCGGTGGAGGAAAAAAGGGTGCGGTCCTCTGCAACAACGGATCCTAAATGACTTATACGACTGGGAAAATAAAGCCTTCTGCAACCGCAACGGCGGAAGGCCATGACTTACGGGATCGGCGAGACTAATAAAGCGGGGGTCTGAAATGTTAAAATAATGATCGGAGGAGGAAGCCATTTTCCTTCTGTAACGGCGGAGAAAAAAGTGATAAAAAGTTCCGATGTAAAAATCAAAAATAGCGGATGTGAAAACAAACAAATCGAAGAGGAAGTTGGAGCCAATACTTCTTATCCATCTGCAACGGTGGGAGGAAAAGAAAATACCTTCCGATTCAGCCATGATGAAAATGTAATTAAAAGGCAAATGATGAAGTTTGATCAATCATTGAATTTTCCCAAGCGTTAGAAAAAATCTGAAATAGGTGGTAGATCAACCCAGACATTAGAAAACAATCTGAGAAATCATTATTAGACCAACCCCAAGAATAAAATCGAACTAATCCAAGCAAAGGAGGGTCCTAAATTTTTTTGGAATTTTGGGAAATTGTTGCAGCTGCAACAGGTGCACGAACCAGTAACTGTACTAGGAATGGCTGACATGCAAAGTCAAGATAACTGAGGAATGACTGACTCAAGCTTCAACTTCCTTTGAACAAGATCATAACGACGTATGGTGACTGAATAAAGGCAGCATAGACTCGATATACAAATTGGGACATCTCTGCGACACAGGAGGCATCAACAGAGGCACCATAGGGACTGGAAGCTTAACCAGTCGATGGAGATAAACTCAGATAAATGAGTACAGCTCCTAAAGTCAAACTATAAACCCAACCAATGGATGTAATATACAGTGCTCTTTTCGAAGGCAACACGACTCGACAACTTCCACATATAACATCTTTCCTTGTCCAGCTTTTTGGTTTTCTGATTTTTTTGGAATTTTTCAATTATTTAAAAAGCTTGAAAAAGAATAAAATTGATTTAGAGTTACAAACTAGGAGGATACGAGTGTCATAAGGTAAAACAAACTAATTCCAAGTAGTGGAACATACCTATGCTCAATGCAAGGATACATGTGTAGGATATCGACACTCGGGGGAAAATCCCCTCCCAGTGAAAAAGGGAATCAAGCTGCAAAGGATATATAAAATGGCTCTGCATGGCTAGACATGAGACAAGCTCAGGCTATATGGCTGAAATGCAATAAAGCTCAATAAGGCAAGCAAAGCTCATGATAATGCATTCACAACTTGACATGAGGGAGTCCTGAGGGAAATAGGCCAGCAAAAGATCAAGAGGAGTATGAGGCTGTTGCGAAATGTCATGGCAATACTATACAATGGACTCCTGGACCTAAGAGAGGACTCACGGCATGGGTACCAAATGCAAAAGGGATCTAACTAGGACAACCATGTGTAGGAAAGCTCTACCATTCACATAGTACCACTTCTAACAACACCATGAAGGTTCTGTGATACCATGGAATGGGTTCGTACCTAAGGTTAAAATGAAACAGTCATAAGGTCATGTAAAATGCAAGCAGATGTGAAATCCTAACCTACATGCTAGTTTAGACATGATACCTGTGATAGGAACGAACGGGTTGAAACGTCGGAGAGAGTGTACAAAAAATGGACCCTACATGACAACCATATTAGTCCAAAACAACCTGAAATAGTCAATAAAGAATTCAAACTATAGGGAATAGGGAGGAATGATCATGAAAACTAAATCCAAAGGAACAACGCGGTGAACGATGGGACATAAAAAGGAAAGTAAGGTGTATACCCAACGTTCACGCATCCACTACCACCCCCATGAAGGTGACCATCGGTGTAAAGATCGAGAGAAGGGAGTCAACATCCTTCACAAATGGAGAATAGGGTGGAATGTGACCACTCCCAAATCTATGAGCACGGTAAGGGGCTGTGATGCCCCCAAGTCTGACACCAGGGTCCGTACTAGGACCAAGGATGGGTGATAGGATACCAGGCATGCCAAAAATAAAAGGACCCGAACTCAAGAGAGCATAAATATACTCAATTAACCACGATCCCAAAGGCCAACTAGCGCATAAAGAGCATACTCCTAAGAAAAACTACAGCCAAAATACAAGCAAACCAAGGGGAAGATATGTGAGCTCCCGAATGCAGCAGGTATGTCTCACTTAGGAGAGGCTCGAAACTCCCATACACTACAACCAAAGGTACATAACCAATTATTGTGGCCCTCAGCTTCAACGCGTAAAGCGACTGTGCTGTCTGACCCTAACCTGGCCAGGACACCTGCAGAATAACCCCTGCAAAGTACCCCCTCGATAACCTAGGTAAGGATACTAAGGTCACCTCAATATAATCAATGCTCAGGAAGACAGTCGTAAGTAGGATTGACCGTATGGGCAGGGTAGCAAAGCCCAAAACTCCCGAAAGAGCCCCCAGATACGAATACAATCCTGGAAATATTTCCGGTGCTACTCAATTATGACTAGGGGTCATCCCAATCAATAACCACTCACACTACCTCATGCTTAACTCCCTTTTGAGAGGAGGATCATGAGAAACATTGGTTATACCAAAGAATTTCACACACTCACCTGGACAGACACATACATGTTGCTGTTTAGTGGTCTTGGAGAATTTACTCACAATGAACTATTCCAAGACACTAAAACCTAATCTTGTTGGTGCACCCTATAAAAAAAAGTGTGTAATTGATTTTATTATGCATTGATTTTAGTTGGCTATAATTACTCAAAGGGAAATGGCCATGCAACTAGTGATATGAAGACTCAACAGTAAAGTGCACACCATAACAAACAATGCTAAGTGCAATCTTTGTCAAATGAAAAACAGGGTATGCCACTACATGAGATTCATAAATATGTATTCCTTTCCGAATGCCAATGCAATCCTTCCTATATGAAATCCTAAACACAACTCTCATCCAAGCAATCCAATGCAAGTACCTCCTCAAATCCATATCTAAGATGCAACTAGGAGTGCAACTACTTTGTATTTTTCAATATAAAAGAATGAAAAATGCAATAAAAGTCATCTAAAACTCTCAGTCTCTGCAGCAAGTATAAAAGACAAGCCCAGCAAGACACTGAGACAAAAAGAGTAATGCACTAATGGCAAAACAAAAAGGATAAATGACTAAAACTACTTTCAAAGGAAAAATCAATGACAAAGCAGTCTCTGGTCACAAAAGAAGCATCCAGCAGACAACATTAGACCCAAGGAAGACCCAACCACACTCACAACCCACCCAACAACTTCCCACAACATCAAACTCACCAAAAGGGAGGATGTACGCGACTGTTTAAAGAACAACTACATGTATATGCAACTTTTGGCCAAAAACCTATGTGTATACGCAAATTTTGGCCAAAAACCTGCGTGTATACATGACTATTGGCCAAAAATCCATGTATGTATGTGAATTTTGGCCCAAAACCTGCGTATACAGAGAAGGCAGTGGTAAAAAGCAGGACAAGGGTCAAACCAATAAAGAGGAGTGTCAATGGATGAACATACTATAAAATACAACACAGAAACAAGAATAAACAAAGAGCAAGTCAAGAATATCAAGCCCATTGTGCCTCAAAACCCCCCAAAAAAATAAGGAACATACCCAGCGGAGTCACCAATTCTTTTACGGAGAGAAATTCCAATGGCTTGGGGTACCACAACAGATAGCTTGACTCCAAAAATCAATCTTTTCCAATATGCAATAGAAATTAAATGTCTAACACTAAAGAATCAGACCTCGTACCTTATTCCGGATGGTTGAAGTAGATCCCCGTAGAGCTTTCCAACTTTAGCTTGAATTGATAAATTACTTCCTTAACAATAAGTAAACAAGACAAGCATACTATATATCATGGTGTTAGATCTATTCTAGCATATATAATCAACAATGTATAATCATTTGAAATAATCCCATGGATAAAATATTCCTTCAAACACACATTATTGGATAGGAAAAGATATTTCTATTAATATAAATCATAGATTATAATAGATACAACCTCTGACGGCACCTCTGCGAACCGGAGAAACTAAATCCCCCACCTGGGCCTCCACCACCTCAATCCTCCATCTCTCGATAGCAAGCTCACAAGCAAAAGGAAAGCTTGGGAAGAACACAAAAGTGCTCCAAGGGACAAAGGGATGTAGAATCAAGCATAAGTTCCGGCAACAATGGACTATAGTTTCTTTGCTCTCAATTCTCTCATATGCCTTCAATGTACCATAGAGTTCCTTATATAGCTTTTCAAAGGGGTAATGAAAGGTCGAATCCGAGCGATCTCAAGGCATAGGGAAGGCCAGGAGTCAAGTGAGTCAGATCCATGTCAAGGAAAACTCCAAAAGGATTTGGATTTTGTACACATCCCGATGTATGCGGTTTTAGTGGTCAAACCCGCATATATACGCGCTTATAGGTTTAAA
Source organism: Pseudotsuga menziesii (assembly GCA_001517045.1). Classification (NCBI taxonomy): domain Eukaryota; kingdom Viridiplantae; phylum Streptophyta; class Pinopsida; order Pinales; family Pinaceae; genus Pseudotsuga; species Pseudotsuga menziesii. The sequence goes on from LPNX010670401.1 coordinate 100,850, forward strand.
TGTAGCATGTATAATTTTTCACATGTTTTTAGGGATGATCAAGGAAACATCAAAGAACAAAAAATGGTCCAAGGGATATAAGGAGTCTGCAGCGGGACAGGGGAAGGCCATACAAAGTGTGATTCACCTAGAGTGGTAAAATCAGCCATAACAAGTTCGAAATGCTTATGGAATACCCACTGATCCCCAATCCGTTTTGGTCAGCATGTATTCTGTTAGCCCATGAAATCCAAGCCAAAATCCAAAAGGCTCATGGCATCCGCAAGGCCATGGATACCATACGCAGAGGTCAATAGGAAAGTGCGGCGGGGTTCTGCCTTCTAGAGCAAGTCGCTCAAAATCTACTGGCCAATCCTGATGCCAAACCATCGAACCCGGGGCAGACTCCGACTAACTCTCCAGCCTCCGCCATGCAGCCTCCTAATCTTCCCAGCGAGGCTGGAAGCTAGAGGGCTCTTGAATTGGAAGTTCTCCAGGCCTCTGTGTGACTCTGTGTGGTGCTGCTCTTCATTTGGAATTTGGAAGTCCCCCCTGCTCTGGTATATTTTCAGTCAAAGGTTTTATCATTATGTCTATGTAAAAACTTTGCGGGCCGTAATGGTTCTTTTTGTTTTCGGGCCGTAATGGTTCTTTTTTGTTTACTAGGCCGTAAAGGTTATTTTTTGTTTTCGAGATACAGAGATGTAAGACACTTGTTTTTGGGTTGTCAGAAGAATCAGGCTCCTCCAGGCCTGATCTTTGTCAAGGTTTTGTCAGCAAAGATAGACATTTCTAAGTCGGGTCTTTTTTTGGGATGAAGGTCAAGCTCCATCGACCTCTCCTTGTAATTTTTTGTACTATTATAGATTCTGTTTCTTACTTACAAAAAAAAAGGTAACATTAGCAACTTGATTCTGAATTCTACTATTTTTTATTAATAAGGTAATAGTAGCAACTTGATTCTGGATTTTAATAAATTAAAGTTCAATCCATATTTGAGCATAATAGCCAAACTTAACATAAAACAAGAAATGATATAGTTAAAAACATCGCAATGAAATGTCGTCCTCAATTATCCGTTCATGGTCATATTTGGACAATTTCCATTTTCTATTTTTTAAGTTTTTTTTCGATGGAACTTGTACTAATTTTATTTGAGATGCACATACTAAATGACTATACTGACAATATAAAACATCAGGTTCATAATCCTGGAAGTAGACATAATTTTCAGTCATATGGGTCTGCTACAAAAAATAGCCTTTTAAAATGATGGATCCTCTCTCGTATGTAAATCTGTTGTCATTGTAGTCCTCCAATAACTTCATTTTTCCTTCAGTGTATCGCATCAAATAATATTTTACATTTTCGTCATTGTTTAAAGGTACAATCACATCGAAAACATCTCTTGTGCAAATTACAATTCGCGTTAGAGTTTTTAAGTGAGTTAAATTGACTATATACACATAAGGTGATGGACAACAATGAACAATCAACAAGATCATTACCTTCTCTAACAAGATCTGAAATTCTATCACCATTAGATGATATTTATGTTTCTTCTGATTCTAATTCTTCTATGATTTCTAGTGGAATTTTCCCTTTTGGATTAATCTCTCTGTGTTTCCAATGTTTACCTAGTTGTTCATTATGTTTTCACAAACTTCTGTAGATTCAACATTTTCAGTGAAAATATGACAAAAACATCATTTCTTTTTACTGTCAAATGCAAACACATTTTGGAAGGCTTTTGTTTGAATACAGTGAAGTTCTCTAGTCCCATGTATGGTTCTAGCCTCGTATGGTATTGATCTATCTATATCTTGGACCCCAACAAGCCAAAAAACCTACATAATAAATGATAAATCACAAATGAAAACTTTTAATGTTAGTGTACAAATAATTCAATGTTAGTACATACATTTTTTAAAATTGACAATTAATATAAATTAAAAAAATCGTGTACATACCTACACACATATTTTGATTGTTGACTACAATCATGCCTTAGATGTGATTTAAACCATTGGACAACCTCAGCAGCTGAATGGAATCATCTAAAAAAATGGTTCATTTTCCATCTTCGAAGTGCTCTTTTTACGCATGCTCAGGCACCATCATGTTCACATTTTCCATGTCTAATTTCAATAAATTACAGCGATGTTTAATGTTCAGTGCTTTATGAAGTCGACATAACCAAAAAAATGATCGTGAAGATTTAAATTGTCTCGCACATCCATCCGACCATATCCAATGTTCATTGAATTTAACTTTACGACTTTTTAGTGAATCATAGAATTTTTTTTCAATACAATGTTGAACAAAATGTGTATCGTGTGTACGATCATCGCTGATATAAAAGTGATATTCTTTAATCACATCTTGATTGTCACACATGCTTTCAATGCCATCAACATCTTGTTGAGAATGTCTATATAGAAAATGGGCAAATATCGAAACTAGGTCAGAATGATAGTATTCACTTTGAATCTCTTTTTGTGCAGTAAATGTGTAGTTTTCTACAAAATCAACCACAAACAAAATTGTTCCAGCTGGAAAAGTTTCACGAGAATGTTTGAATTGAAGGTCTTTCCATCATGCTCTATGTGAATGCTTGGTGTATTTATAAATTTCACTTTCAAATTTTTTGAGAAAATCTATCACACATATTTTATCTTCTCGCAAATCAATTCTTTTGGAATGTGCATCACTAGAGCTTGTAGAATAATTGATGTATTCATATCTTCTCCAATCAATGGTTACATTTGAAAGCGACTAATCATTATCGATAGGGTATTTATTGTGGAATAAAACAAGATTTCCACAACCATGACAATATTTTCCATTGACACATTTCTTATTATAAAATACTTCATCATGATTTATCTCACAGAGTTTGAGATATGAATTCACGTACTGTGGGTGGAGGTGGTGAATTTGTCCAAAACATTTTACCAAATTCAAGGAACGTGTCGTAATATAATTGAAATTGCACATGATAATGATAGCAACATGTGTCACGTATAGTAATAAGTCTAACATACCATGGTTTTTGTTGCACAAATGTAGTGATTGACATATTAATTCCACGACGATCCTCCTTGAATTTATTGAACAATTGTACTTGGTTCATTTCCATTATATGTTTTGGACGGCTTTCATATACATTTCATGATACTCTTTGTCGTATCATATCCCTTGAATTTGGTGAAACTCGAGCATGTTCCAACCAATATTTATGTCCAATATCTTTAACACCTTCTCCCATTCTATCTTTGTAAGGTTGTCTACAAATAATTGCTCAGTAAGCAAGTTCATCATTTTCATCTATTTGCATTGTGAATTTTCTATGTTTGTATAATTTCTTTCTTGAGGCTCCAATTGCATGTTCTAGTTGTGTTTTTAAACGTTTTTGTATAGTACTAGTAGAAACAATTGCTGTGTGAATTGCTCTACGTGCAACACTGGTATCTTTCTTTCTGGATTTTCCAATTTTTTTTATTGCATCACCTATATTTTCTATCACATTATGTTTTAGTTTTGACTCTCTTGTTTCCTTGTGAATACTCAATAATGACATAGCACCTTCTAACTTCTTGGACACCAATAAACATCTCAAAATTTGCGCTTATCCTGCTATTGAACAATACTCAAGAATATCATCATAAATTTTTGTAGCACGATATCATGCAACATATATGGGTAATTTTTCTCCATATTTGTTGCAATCAATGTCTTCTAACATTTCATCATCAATGGTGAAAGTACCTATACATCAAGTTAAATTTAATTTAACATATGTCCAAAAATACAATTCATTATAAAAAATGAATTTAGAGAATACATGATATATACATACCAGGTCCAATTTCTGGATCTTGATTTTGATCTTCGATATTGACTTCATCAACATTAACATGTAAATCACTATTTACATCTTCAACAATGGTCTCTTGAACTTCCATTTGCTCTTATTGTACCATATTTTCAATTTCTGTTTCATCAACAGTGTCATGTAAATATGTTATTATATCTTCAATTCTCTCTTCCATTTCTGCAACCCTTGCTATTTTGGCTTTATATCTGAGTTTTTGTTTTTCCCTATTAGCATCGTCATCACATTTACGATCGCTTTTTTTTTTTACAATTTCTCTTATTTCCCATGATTGTTTAATCTCCTTTGGAAAAACCCTTGGAAAAAAATAAGAACACCTTGTAAAGAAATCTTCTTTGTAAAACAATTGGAAAAAAAAAAACTCTTTGAAAAAAAACCTTCTTTGAAAAAACAACTTACATAAATATTTTGGAAAAAAAAACTCCTTTGCAAAAATACCTCGCAAAAAAACTCTTTGGAAAAACCCATTGCAAAGAAATAACCTACTTCGCAAAAATACATTGGAAAAAAAACTCTTTGAAAAAAACTCTTGCAAAGAAATAACTCATTTGCAAAAATACCTTAGAAAAAGAAACTCTTTGGAAAAAACCCATTGGAAATAAATAACCTACTTTGCAAAAATACCTTGGAAAACTTTATGAAAAAACTCTTGCAAAAAAATAACTCATTTGCAAAAATACTTTAGAACACAAAATCTTTGGGAAAAGTGCCTTGGGAAAAAACTATTTGAAAGTACCCCTTAGAAATAAATAAGAAGAAAAATACCTTGTTAAAAAACTCCTTTGGCAAAAGAAATCTCCTCTAAAAACCCCTTCAATTTTTTTTTACTTATACGAAATGAAAAGGTGCAAAAATAATGTGTCTTTTTCATTTTACTTATATACGAATATCGATAACGTAATTTTTTTTTCCAGTCGACGGAATTTTTTTTGCGTTTAGTTTTTCGACCGAACAACCTTTCTTGTAACGGTTCCATAACGGAAAAACATTATTCAGCTGAATAACCTCTGAGACTTGAAACCTGCACAACTTTTAGGTTTCTCCGTTTTCGAAAGGTAAAATGGATGCCTTACACTACAAATCAACTATCGAACTTGATACCATTAGTTTCATCATTAAATCTACTTTCCGTAGGTATAGATTTTGTTGTGTATAGGTAAGATCCGATATTTTTAATTTTTTTTGTTTCTTAACATGTGTTGAGTTTCGTTTCATCTCTTTCAAAATGCGGTGAAATGAAAAATATATAACTTTAAAAATACACCACCTAAAAAATTGAAAGAAATATGGTGCGGTTAGTTGGAGTGTCTAATTCAAAAGGGTATTTGTATATTTTAAAGTTTTATAGTCAATTGAGAAAAAGTGTTGCAACCAAAAACATGTTGAAAACCGACAAGGTTTCCCCATTGATCGAATTCAAAAAATATTATAATTAGTATATAGATCTGTTGGTTACAAACTTATAGTCATCACAATAGTATATTGTATGTAGATTGTCGTAGCATATTTTGTTTTTTGCAAAACACAAGTTTAATAATGATTTTAGGGGCACAACCAAACATGACTATTTTTTAGTCCTTTCATTTTAGAAGGACACATTGTCAAACATTTGCCAAAAATACATATCAAATTTCAATAAAAAAAATCGAGAAATTATGAATAGAAAGCTAACATAATTCTCAAATAAATTTGTTTTTACTTAAAAGTGAAATTCTAAACAAAAATATCACTTTCATTCGCCCAAAGTTGAAAAACATTAAAAAATCAGATTTATTTTTTCACAAGACACCCTAATATAGACACCCATCTTCATGGATTCATCTACATATGAGCTTAAAATTATTTTATCTACTACTTTCTTTTCATTTAAATATCGCAATAGAAAGATTCCAAAAAAATATTCAATTTTATTAAATTTATTTTGAATTTTCTTTAATTTAAATGATTTTATTACAAAATAATATTGTTATAATTTTAATAAAGTTATATATAGCTTAAATGTATATTATGAATGGTGGATTTATGATGCACTAAGAAAAATCAAATCTTTTTGGTGAAACCTTCCTTTAAAGTTTTGTAATTTGAAAAAGTTTCTATGGAGTTTCCTAAATCAAATTGTTGTAGATTCGTAATTATGGTGTTTCATTTTTTTTATCAAAATGAAATATGTATATGTATGAGACGGGTATATTTTAACTTTAAATTAAGTAAACATTATATATATTTTTATTTTATAATATTTTATAACTTTTTTAAAGTGTTATGTGGAGGAACCATAAAAAAAGATACATCTCCTTTATACTAAATTATAAAAAATATTTAAATATAATTATTTTTATAAGAAATTTTTTTTTAATAACAATAATTATAATTTTTTCAACAGCATTATGCTGAGTTGACCATAAAAAACATAATGCATTAAATATCTATAAACATAAGTATATTATAATAAATTTGCATTAAATAATGTTTATATTAAACAAAATTTTATTTATAATAAATTTAGATTGATTTTTCTTAAAGAAAAAAAAAACATTTTTCCTTCCTATTCATTAAATTAATAAAAATAATAATAAATGCATCATATTTTTCCTGTGTGTTATCACTTTCATTTAGTTGTCTTCACAGACTATAAAAAACAACTTTCATAAATAGTTTTCAATACAACATAGTTTTGTTTGCCAAAAGTACATATAAAACAACCTTTTCATTAAAAAAAACCTTAATTCCCCTCCAGAAAAATAAAGGATATTTTCCTTCCCTTCCCAATAATCAAACCTCCCATAAGTTATTCAAAGTAGATATATCCTTTAGTATTTGATATAACTCTTTTTGAAAGGTGATCCATTGAAAGATATAGAAATACGAGAAATAAAGAATTCATTAAAGTATGCACCCTTTTACACCATTACTTGAGTTGAATTACCTTTAGCTTATACTTTTCCATATCCCATTCAGTTATGACCATTGAATCATCAAATATATTTTTAAATTCAATTCCAATTAAATTCTCAAAATAGAAAACACCCCATAATCCAATTATAAATAGAATAAACGATAAAATAAAGGAATTATTGTTCTCCTTCCACCTATAATTTGGCCAACAACTTACATAAACTCTGGATGCCCCTTTGCTCTGTACATCATAGATAGACTCTGTAAAAGATTTGGTGTTGTGATCTCGTGGTCTACACTCTCACTCCTAGATAACTTAGAATATTGGTTTCATCTTGATCTGGAGTGCACTCATGTTCCTCTTTTCAATATCTAGAGTATTTGGATCACGCGCAACCTTTCCACCTTTGAGGACAGGAAATTTGTTCCCATATCCACTTGTAATCAAATTATGTCTCTAATGCATGCGTATCCCTCAATTGGTAAAACTAAGAAAGCAAGGGTGGTGGGACTTGAGTCAATGCTTAAGTACCCTTATGGGTTTTTTAATGGGGAAGTAGCACAATATATTGGAGAGGCTGGAATTCTCTTGGCTATCAGTTCGAGTCACTCCTTCAGTTTAAAATTGAGTTGTGAACACAACACAAACACAAGGGCATATTTACTGGCACTTTGGGTATTGCTTTATTTTGCAGGGTCTATTGGTCTCCCCTCTCTCCATGTCTATGGAGACTCTTCAATTATAATCAATTGAGAAAATAACAAGGCAGCTCTATCAGCCTTGGATTTGTTTTACTTGTGTGACAACATCTCTATGCTAAAAGACTCCTTTCACATGCTGTATTTTTAGCATGTCTATAGAGAGCACAACATGAGGGCAAATTGTTTATCCAAGGAGGTAATCTCTATGGCCTCTGGCCTATTTTCCTTCATGGAATCTTATGAAGATGATATCATTGGGGGAGGTGAATTTCAACTCTTGTAGAGCTCTTTTGATGGATTATTGTCTCCTTTTTTATCACGTCATGGAATTTCTTTATGATTTTGGATGCCTTTCCCTCCTCGAAGGAAGTTCATATATCTTGGCTTAGTCACTCCCCTGAGTGCCTCCTAGGATAATCATCCTGGGTGTTTACTAAATTGTCATTGATCCCAACAGATGTGTGTCGGTGTGTCTTGATTCCCCTTCAGGTTCCCTTGAGGGTTGAGTAAGTGTAAATGTCAAAGGATACCTTTTAACCAAGGTAATTTTTAGGGGCGAAATTTCGCCAATTGGATATTTTTTGGGTTTTTTTCGAAAAATAAATTTGATATTTGGTCATTTTTTTTAGTGTCTAATATTGTCTATATTTATGTAAAATATGTTTTTTTATCATAATATTCACCAAAATTTACACTTTTCAGTGTTAATTTATGTTTCATATTTAATATTCGCCTACGTGTCTATAAACATGTTTTTTTAAATCCAAAACAATCACCTAGAATACTATACTTAAGTATAATATTAGAATCCTTAAAAAACACCCTGCTTTTAACCTTGTCCAAGCTCAATTTTAAGCCCTTGGATCCCTTGGGACATTGCTAAAATCCCTGTACACCCTGTAGATTGTTTAAGTACCCCTAAATATGTCTTATGGTTCCCCGGATGTTTTTTTGGATTCCCCAGTACCACAAACTATTCCCTAGTACCCTAGAAAGAGTCATTGGTGGGTTGAAGAAGTGTAGAATTTCAAAGAGTCCAAATGAAACATTATGTGGTCATTTGTGTTTTTAATGAGGTCATGGTACCCTAGGAGAAGTCTAAGAACCCCCACACCTTGGTACCCTTGATATGATAAGTATATGGTGGAGACCTCCTCATTGTTGATGTTAAGTATTTTTATGTGAATACCATTGGATCCCTCATGCCTTTGATGATGTCCATTAAAGCCTTTGACCTTGGAACTTTTGCATAAGGTAACATGGTCTTTGGCACCTTTTTGTGTTGAGTCTTGATGTCCTGTACATATTTAATAATTTAAGTGTATTAGACCAACAATTTGAAAATAAACCCATCATAGGGAGATATTCCTCTTTAATCCATTTTTGTTGATATGTGTAGCATCTTCTAACTCCTTACGATTGAAGAGATATGGATTTTTGAAGTTGGTGTACCCTACCTTTTTGGGTGAGCCGACCAAAGAAAAGATAATTTAATTATTTTTTATTTTTTAATTCATGTCGGCCCAAGGTAATAATTTTTCTCCACAATCTATATAAATAGAATATGAAACATTTCATTTTTTCATCACCAATTCTCTCAGGAATTTCACAACTCTTGGAGAAAAGTGCAAAATTTTGTGACAGAAATTTTTGGGCATCTTCTGTAAAATTGGCATAACTTTCTCATACAGAATCAAAAATACAAAATTCTTGGATCGTTGGAAAAATTGTTATGAGGGATATGTGATGACATGATATAGAGTTTATTTTAGTTTTTATACTTTTTATTCATCTTTTGAGATTGAATCAGGTATGGTCCATGCTTCGTGGTTTCTCTTGTAATGGCACATGTCTCTCATTGATAGAGTTCATATTTGATCTTATTATGTGAGCCTCTATATTGGTATATATATTTGAATTCATTATGGAGGCTATGATGATGATGTTTCATACCTTTATGTTATGATATGATACACTTTATGATGATAATTCATGTGATAATTATGTATACTCTATGAAGTTGATGCACTCATATATAATATGATGTACATGCATACCATAGTGTGATGATGCTCTCCTATGCATTATGATGTATACATGATGATGCATACGCAATGAACATTGAGATGATGATGATGCATATTTTATGATGAGGATGCAGGCCCTATGACGATGATGCATACCTATGATGATGATGTGTGACGATGCATTCCTTATGTTCAATGGAACCAGAGAAGGATTATTTCTTCAGTGACTTAGTATGATGAGGTGTACTGGGATGTAAATGAGCAGTTTATGGAAGTAAAATGAATTGTTGGTATACAGGGATGAATTGGAAATGATTAAAGTGCATAGGTTCTCAGAATCATATTCATAGATTGGTACGTGACATGTCTACAGGTTGTGTAGTATGGTATAGGTTCTGCAGTGTGGTGCAGGTTGTGTAGTGTGGTACAGGTTGTGTAGTGTGGTATAGATTGTGCAGTGTAGTACAAATGATGACTAATAGGTCTGCAGTATCAGTGTAGTAGTGGTTCAATAGTTTCTATCTTCATATCAGTGTGGCAGGACGAGGTAAGGAATGGATATCTTAGCCTCCTTTCGGTTGAAGGCGGAGAGCTAGGGAGTTGTAGATTCCTTCGGGATGGAGCCTCTAAATCAGGGGGTTGAAGAATCCTTCCAGTTCTAGCTGTAAAATTGAAGTATTTATAATAAGGGGGTTGTTTTCTCCTTCCAGATATTTATGGAAAACTATGTTTAAAAGGCTTATGTGGATTTACCCCCAAAAGTTGAGTTTCCATGTCAAAAATTATTGTGTACTATGTATCTTGTTATTTTTATACACATTGATGGCATGCTGTGATTGTTGATCAACAACCTTCTTTTGATTAAAATTTTAAATAATACAAATACTGATTCACCCCCCTCTCAATATTTCAAAAATTGGTATCAGAGCAGGTTCCTTCAGAACAGACTAACCACTGGAAGGTAATTATGGAGAAGTATGTTGAACAAATCAAATCTGGAACACCCTTGTTTGATGGGAGAAACTATGCATTATGGAGCATAAGGATGAGAGCCTTCATAGAAGCTCAAGGAATTGAAATATGGAAGAGTATCGAGAATGGGTACAAAGTATCAAATATCATGACAATAGATGCAGACGAGTTGATTCAATACAACAACAATTCAAAGGCCAAAAATAATCTCCTAGGTGATATAGATGAATTTGTCGTCAACAAAGTAATGAACTACCCCTCTGCAAAATAAATATAATACAAACTCAAAACCACATATGAAGGAGACAAAAAAGTCAAGGAATCCAAACTTCAAACATATGGAGGACAATTCAAACAACTAAGGATGAATAAATACGAATACATAGCATCCTATATTATTTGGGTTGATCAACTTGTGAATACCATTGGAGGTTTGGGAGAAGAGGTTGAGGAGGCTATAGTTGTTTGAAAAATTCTAAGAAATATTCCCAAAAGGTTCAACCACAAGATCTCTTCCCTAGAAGAAAGAACATATCTAAAGAATATGACAGTAAATCAACTACATGGGACTCTAGTATCTTACAAAATGAGAATCGAAGACGAAGACACGTCAAGAAAGGAAGCGTCATTCAAGGTCTAATCCAAACAAGCTGGGAAGAACAAATCAACAAAGGTAAATCCAATAAGTGATGAGTCTGATGATGAAGAAATAGCCATCTTTTTTTGAAAATTAAAGAGAGGCATTGGAAAATACAATGGTAGTCTACCTCTTAAATGTTTTTCATGTGGAAAGATAGGCCATTTTTCTTCTAAATGTCCATATGCAAAGAACTCAGATAGTGAAGAGGATGACAGTTTTAAATCCTACAAGTACGATAATTACAAGAATAAGAACAGAAGAAATTTTGCAAACAAGAAAAGTCTCTACACAAAAATATACAATAGATCATCCAGTGGTGACTCTGACAACGACAGTGACAGTGATTTTGATGATGATGGTGAACCAGATAAAGTACTCTTTATGGAAATAAGCTCAGATAAGGATCTTAATAGTACTGAAGAATCTAAAGATGAAGGAGAAGTAGATCTTCAGGTAAAACTTGTAAGCACCTTGAAAGAGATGAATAAATTTAGTAAGGAAAATAGGATTCTTAATGAAGAAGCACAACAGTTTGAACAAACCATTGTTGACATGAAGAACAAAATATAAGAATTCAAATGAGTTGAAGACTCTCTTACTGAACAACTAATGAAAAATATAAGAGAAAGGGAAAATCATGAGCTTGAGATAGTATCTATGAAGAACAAGATGCAGATGAAAGATATTGGAAAAGGTTATGAAAATAACTTCAAGGTTCTAGAAAAAATCATCAGCAATCAGAAGCCATTCTTCGACAAGATTGGTATAGGATACAAGAAGAATACCAATGAAGCCTCAAGCTCAATGTTAACAGATAATGAAAAGAAGCCAAGAAGTTATGCAGAAGTTGTCAATGAATCTATAAATGAAGAAGAGATCGAATGTTTGCTAGAACAAACCTTATCAGAAGTAGGTCCAGTAGAAATACCAGACCTCATAAAAGCACCTCCTTCATATATTCCCAAGTATGGATATTTCTTTTATGGGAATTTCTTTACACATGGTAGATTTGGACACAAAGTTGTAAACTGTTTTCAAAGAATAAACTTTGAGACAAGGAATAACCTTGCACACCTCAGATGACCACAATACAATAACAAATTTGGTCCCTTGAGATCAGAAATAGAATGTTACAAGTGTAACAATTTTGGACATTTAGTTAGAAATCGCAGAATGACGATAGTACTAGTAAGAAATGAGAACATGCCAAGCAAGGAATGGGTCAAACAAAAGAACAACTACAAATGTGGAATTTCTCTTCAAGATCAGAATCACAACTCTGGTAAATGGTATGTTGATAGCGGTTTCTCCAAGCATATGATAGGTAACAAAGATGATTTTTTCAATATTGAAAAGGATAAAGGATCTGTATCATTTGGGAACAACAATTTAGCAAAAGTATTGGGAAAGGGAAAAGTAAATCTCAAAAATAAAAACTCTCTAGCTGAAAATTTCTTGCTTGTAGATAACATGAAGCATAATCTTCTAAGTGTCAGTCATATGTGTGATCAAGGACATGAACTCACCTTCAACTCAAAAGGATGAAAAATAAGGAAGCAAGGATCAAGGAAGTTAGTATCCACAACCACTAGGACTCCAAACAACATATACGTGTTGGATGAGATTGATTCCAAGAAATGTCTCTTGGGAAAAGAAGATGAAAGATGGATTTGGCATAGAAGAATGGGGCATATACATTTTTACAATTTGGTCAAAATATACAAAAACCAAGCAATTCGAAATATTTCATAAATCACAAAGACGGCTAACTCTGTATGTGAACAGTGTCAACATGGAAAACAAACAACATTGCATTTTAAGACAAAACACAAGTCCTCTACAAAACCTTTGGATCTCGTTCACACTGACCTATGTGGACCAACGAAGAGCAAAGGACTGAATACCAGTGAGAAATATTTCATGCTGCTTATTGATGACTACACCAGGATGACATGGGTATGTCTTCTCAATTGGAAGTTATAATATTTTGTATGCTTCAAAACTTTCAAGGAACGGGTAGAGAACGAAACAGGATCACGAATCAAGTTCCTCGGATATGACAATGGTGGATAATTCACTTCAGATGAATCCAACAAGTACTATGAAGAGCATGGAATAAGGAGACAATTTTTAGTAGCTAGAACACCTCATCAAAATGGAGTTGCTGAAAGAAAGAATAGATTAGTAATGGAGATGGATCGAAACATGTTGAATGAATCTAAGTTGAATGAAAAATTTTGGGGACACGCAGTTCATACAATAGTACACATCCTGAATAGATGATTACTTAGAAGCAAAAAGGATGAAAATCCCTACTATCTATGGATAGGAAGAGTGGAAAATGTATGACATTTCAGAAATTTTGGAAGCAAGTGTTACATCAAAAGGGAAGATAAGAAGATTGGAAAATTTGACTCTCGAGTAGATGAAGGAATATTGGTTGGATATTCATCCAAGAGAAAATATTACAAATGCTACAATCTAATATTAGACAAGGTGATTGAAAGTATCAACGGGAAGATAGATGAGGTCAGACACACATCATCCAGAGAATACTCAGAAGAATCAGATGATGAAGAAGAGGAAGTTTTCAATCAGAAAGAAATGAAGAAAATTAAAATGGAAGAACAACTAGATGGATAACAACTCTCGAAACATGAAGAAAAGAATCAACCAACTATGGAACAAGAAGAATAGAAGGATCAATAGATACCCAAGAAAAGTTACCAGAAGAATCATCGATTAGATCAAATTATTGGTGATAAGGACGACGAAATAGGAACTAGAAGAAGACAATCTAGATGAAATGAGCAAGTACACTTCTCTCTATTGTCTACAACTAAACCAAGAACTTTCCCAGAGGCCAGTATAGATGAAAAGTGGGTCAAACCTATGGAAGAGGAACTAGATCAAATCGAGAAGAATGAAACTTGGGAACATGTTCCTAGACCACATAACAAGAATGTAACTGTCACAAAGTGGGTTTTCATAAACAAAATGAATGAAGATGGAAAGGTAATCAGAAACAAGGCTTGATTGGTTTGTAAAGGCTATGCTTAGATCGAAGGAATAGAAGTTGAAGAAAAATATGCACTAGTAGATAGAATGGAAGCTATCTGAATGATATTGTCTTACGCTTGCTCGAAAGACATCAAAGTGTATCAGATGGACGTAAAATCATCTTTTCTGAATGGGGAATTAAAATAGGTCTACATCGAACAACCAGAAGGATTTCATCTTTCAGAAAATGAGGACTATGTATGCAGACTCAAGAGGGCCTAATATAGACTAAAGCAAGCTCCAAGAGCTTGGTACTCCACATTGGACAAGTACTTACTACAACAAAACTTTAAGAGGGGAAGTGCATATAGCGATTTGTACATCAAGAACGACAATGATAGAATACTCATCATTGAATTTTAGATTGATGATATCATATTTGGAAGTGATAATGATTCACTGAGTAAACAATTTACTAAGGACATGCAAAAAGAGTTTGAAATGTCATTACTCCGTGAATTGACCCTCTTATTGGGACTCCATATATCTCAAAGAACTGAAGGCATTTTTATTGCTCGGATAAAATGCATCGAGGATATGTTAAAAAAGTTCTAGATGGAAGACTGTAAACATGTGAGTACTCCTATGATCACTGATTATAAGTTGAGAAAAGACGATGAATCTAAGGAATTTGATCAAAGGCTCTATAGATCAATGATTGGTAGTCTGCTATATGTAACATCCTCCATACCAGATGTGATACAGGTCGTTGGAGAAGTTTCAAGATTTCAAGCTGTGCCAAAGGAAACTCATGTCATAGTAGTTAAAAGGATCTTCAGGTATCTCAAAGGAACCATGGATTTTTGTCATTGGTATACAAAAGGGAATGAGGTTATATTAATAGCTTATTCAGACAAAGATTAGGCAGGATGTGTTGACTATAGAAGAAGCACTAGTGGAATAGATTTCTTTCTAGGCGGTTGTCTAGTATCTTGGTAAATAAAAAATAAGTCTTCAATGTCCTTATAAACCACAGAAGTAGAATATATATCAACAACAACTTGTTGTACTCAAATTCTTTATATGAAGGAAACCATGCAAGACATACACGTGACATGTAATGAGCCAATTCCAATTCTATGTGACAATACAAGTGCCATTAGTATCTCCAAGATCCAGTTATGCACTCCAAGACCAAGCACATTCCAATCAAGTTTGAATTTCTTCAGGAATAGGTCATAGAGAATAATATCAAGTTGGAATATATTGAGACAGAAGAACAAGTTGCATACATTTTTACTAAGCCTCTCCCAAGAGAGACTTTTGAGTACCTCAAAGAAAAATTAGGAGTCATACTATCTCCTAATTGAATTGATATTCAACAACACAACAATATGACAAGGGGATAATGACAGAAGTACCCTTTGCCATTTATTCCAAAAGGGGAGAAAAATATGAACAAGGAAGGTAAAGGAAGCATGATCTAAGGGGGAGTTTTTTGGACAAAGGAATCTCATTTGAAGGGGGAACTTTGGAGTTGTCATCAATGACAAAGGGGGAGATTGTTTACTAAATTGTCAATGATGCCAACAAATGTTTGTTGATGTTTCTTGGTTCCCCTTGAGTTTTCCTTGAGGGATGAGTAAGTGTAAATTTCAAAGGAGACCTTTTGACCTTGTCCAAGCCCAAGTATGAAGCCCTTAGAGCCCTTGGGACATTGTCAAAATCCTTGTACACCCTGTAGATTGTTTACATGCCCCTAAAGATGTATTATGGTTCCCCAGTGGTTTCTTTGGATTCCCCAGTACCAAAACCTATTCCCTAGTACCCTAGAAATATTCCTTGGTGCGTTGAAGAAGTGTAGAATTTCAAAGATTCCAAATGACCCATTATGTTGTCATTTGTGTTTTTAATGAGGTCATGGTACCCTAGGAGAAGTCTAGGCACCCCCACACCTTGGTACCCTTGTTATGATAATAATATGGTGGAGACCTCCTCCTCGATGATTTTAAGTATCAGTATGTGAACATCATTGAATCCCTCATTCCTTTGATCATTTCCATTAAATAATTTGATCTTGGAACTTAGGCATTAGGTAAATGGTCTTTGGCACCTTTTTGTGTGGAGTCTTGATGTCCTGTACAAATTGAAGAATTTAAGGGTATTAGAACAAGAATTTGAAAATAATCCCAGCATAGAGATATAGTCCTCTTCAATCCATTTCTGTTGATATGTGGAGCATCTTCTAACTCCTTACAGTTGAAGAGATATGAATTTTTGAAGTTGGTGTACCCCACCTTTTTGGGTGAGCCGACCAAACAAGAGAGAATTTAATTATTTGTAATTTTGAATTGCATGTTGGCCCAAGGTAATAATTTTTTTCCACAACCTATATAAATAGAATATCAAACATTTCATTTTTTCATCATTAATTCTCTGAGGAATTTCGCAACTCTTGGAAAAAAGTGCGAAATTTTGTGACAGAGAAATTTCTGGGCATCTTCACTAAAATTTCCGTAACTTTCTCATACGGAATCAGAATTACCAAATTCTTGGCTCATTGGAAATATTGTTACGAGAGATATATGATGACATGATATAGAGTTTATTTTGGTTTTTCTACTTTTTCTTCATCTTGTGATATTCAATAAGGTATGGTTCATAATTCATGGTTTCTCTTGTAATGGAACATGTCTCTCATGGATAGAGTTCATATTTGATCTTAGTATGTGAGCCTCTATATTGGTATATATATTTGAATTCATTATGGAGGCTATGATGATGATGTTGCATACCTTTATGTTATGCTATCATACACTTTACGATGATAATGCATGTGATAATTATGTATACTCTATGAAGTTGATGCACTCCTATACAATATGATGTACATGCATACCATAGTGTGATGAGGCTCTCCTATGCATTATGATGTATACTTGATGATATATACACGGTGCACATTGAGATGATGATGTATATTTGATGATGGGGATGCATACCTTATGATGATGATGCATACCTATGATGATGATGCATGTCGATGCATGTCTTATGTTCAGTGGAAGCATAAAAGGATTATTTGTTCAATGAATGCGTATGACGAGGTGTACAAGGATGTAAATGAGAGTTGTATGGAAGAAAAATGACTTGTCGGTATACATGGATGATTTGGCAGTGACCAGAGTGCAGAGGTTATCAGCAACAAATTCAGATTTTGGTACATGAAAGGTCTACAAGTTGTGCAGTATGGTACATGTTGTGCAATGTGCTATAGGTTGTGCAATGTGGTATAGATTGTGCAGTGCAGTATAGGTGAATATTAGCATGTCCGTAGGATCAGTGCGGTATTGGTTCAATAGTTTCTATATTCATATCAAGGTGGAAGTATGAGGAAAGGAAAGGAGGTCTTAGCCGCCCTTCCGGTTGAAGCCAAAGAAATAGGGAGCTGTAGCTTCCTTCATGTTGGAGCCTGTAAATCAGGGGGTTGAATCCTCCTTCCATTTGTACCTAGAAAATTGAAGTATTTATAATAAGGGGGTTGTTTCCTCCTTCCAATTATTTATGGAAAAATATTTTTAAAACGATTATGTGGTTTTACCCCCAAAACTTGGGTTTCCACATCAAAAATTATTGTGTATTGTGCAACTTGTTATTTTTATACACATTGATGATGTGTTGTGACTGGTGATCATGAACAACCTGATTTTGATTAAAATTTTAGATAGTACAAATACTAATTCACTCCCCTCTCAGTATTTCAACACTGGGCTCATCTTGTGCTCTCTTTTGTCTTGCATGGTGTCCTTCTTGGAAAATTGTCGAGAGAGTTGCACCCACTACTTGAAAATTGTGATCTCTAGCTTCAATGTTTTGTTGTTTTAGTCATAGGATTATGGATGGAAATTATTCTTCCCTTGGGACTGAACTACTTGTTATCTCTGATATGTAAGTATTTCCTTTGATTCGTAATGAATACCAAGGATTAGCTTTTTTCTTCTGTAAAAAAACTTCGCCAACAACGTAAGGTTAATCTATCTCTTATACACGATGAACAATCGATCCGACGAGAAGTGGTAACTTCTCTAGATACATAGTTAGGGAAAGTCTTTGATATCGGAGAAGGGGCAAGAAAAATGATACTTATACATATATATATATATATATATATATATAGATAGATATTTAAAAATAATTTAAAAAGAAATACACAATCTTTTAAAAATGAAGATCTCACGAACCATTATTTGAAATTCAATAATTTAGTTTTTTAATTGATAAATTTAAATTGTGTTAAAATAAAATCAGACAAAAATATCATTACAATCGTTTAAAAATAAAGATCTCATGAGCCATTATTTGAAATTCATTAATTTAGTCTTTTTAATTGATAAATTTAAATAATGTTAAAATAAAATTAGACATTAATATCCATTATAATATTTTGTTAGTACCTTCCTTGTAGATGACGGGCATGGGGAATAAAGCATGATTATGCCATATAGCCACTTGTGAATTGGATAGTTAAAAAGTTAGCAAAGGAATTTAATGTTGGGAGAGGGGAACTTACACAATACTTATTAAAAATATATATATTAAAAACTATTTGTTTAATTGAGAATTAATTAGATATTAATTATATAATTATATACAAATTTCTATTTTTTAAAACGAAGTTACATGAAAAAATTAAATGTTTTTCAATGTTAATAATATAAAAATGATTCATAATACTAATGTTTAAATTTTATTTTATTTTAAGATTCATCTAACCTTAAATCTATAATGTGTTAAAATGGATGAAATCTTTGAAGCTACAAACCCATTTTAGAGTATAAAATTTGAAGAAAAATTTATGTTTAATGGATTTGATCCATTTATGTGCATGATAAATATAGAGTTAAAATAAATCTATCATGATATTTTTTAAATCATAAATACTATTCAACAACATATAGATTATAATGTGTAGAAAATCATCAACATATCTCATATATTCATCATTCATAATTATTGTTATTAAAACTGTATATGTGGTTTTAAATTTTGAATAGAGTTGACATTTCATTCTTTAACTTTATTTTTTTTAATCTTTAAAGTGACACATGCCAACTATAGATTGAGCATGGAAGGAATTACACATCCCCCCAAATTAGGATGTAGAAATCACTTTTCGACATAATTATACCAAATGCACTAATAAATTTATGTTTTTTTTAAGTTATGAAACATTCAATTTACTTATAGACTATTGAGAAAATATAGAAAATATTAAAAAATAAAAAGAAAAATCCAAGTTATTAATGAAACAAATTTTTTTTTAAAATATTTTATTGATGGGGTAAAAAATTTTCACTCTAAAAATCGCCAAATTATTATATAAATGATATAGAATCTTTGGAAATTAAAATATTTTTTGAAAAATATCACCAATCATTTTATAGTTGGAGTTTTAAGAATTGCTAATATTCGCCAACATTTATACACTTTTAAATAAGTATGGTTCCTTAAAATAATCCCTGCCTTCCACTGGTGATAATTGAAGGGAGTGAGAGGCTCCACTGGATGAGCCATTTTGAATGTAGTAAGAAGGACTGAGCTGCTGTAGTGAATGCAATGAGAAGAAAGGGATGCTTGTAGCGAATGCTGTAAGAAAAGATGATAACCTGTCACACAATACAAAGTAAGGTTAGTAAGGTCGACAGCCTGCACTTTTGGAATTTCCTTCAGACCCAACATAGTTGGTCAAGCAATCTTGATCAACAATTTCCTAACTTGGGATATTAAGTGGTAAATTCTCCACTTTTGGTGCGGTACTGGAAGGAGTAATTTGCTCAAAAAAATGATCTAGCTAGAGATCTGAGGAGGAGAGGTGTCTTGTCCGCCAAGGCTCTAATACCATATTAAATTGAGCACATAGATCTGTGGACAAATGCACAACTCACAAAATAGATCACACAATTTACTTAGCAATTGAAGAATGAAACCGTGCAAAAATGGCTTGCAGCTGTGAATGCTTTCATTAATCAAAAGTAATCGGATAATAGTTACAATGAAGTACAATGGCTTTAATAGCCACATGAAATTTGAATCCACATGAGGAAATTCAAATTGATAGACTCTACTTGACTGTAGGTAACTAAGACCTTGTATAAATCACTATTGGAGGACTCAATGGTTAACTGACCTTGTCTAAACCATAACCGGAGTTCATCGGAGCTCTAAAACAAAACTCAAGTGTTACATTCAGTGTTGACTAAGGCTAACTGACTGTGGTAGGTGAGAAATGCACCCCTCCTGAGTACAGTCATGTAAACCTAGCGCTAACTAAATGTAGAGGACTAGAACTAAATGTAATTGACTCCTAACTTAGCTTGACTAGTCATTAACTGAACTGAACTAACCTTGGTTGGTTTCAGCACTCCCAGTGGCTCCTAAATTGTAGGGATTGGTCTAGGAGGCTCCTAAACTGATGCAATTAAGTGCAATAAGTGGCAGTAAGCCTCAATTAGTGTTCCCCACACTTTAGTAGCTGAACCATGTGCCCCAATTAGGCTAAGTGGACCCAATGGTGCTAATGACTATAAATAGACTGGATTGACTCCTGATTCAGACATGACTCCTGATTTAGAAATATGACCAAATTTGGACAAGGGAGGAGTCATAATCCTAACAGTAACCAAAATTATCACTTCTATGTCTGTGATGACACTTACATGTTTTAGTGGCATGATGACACTGGCATGAAAATGCTACAGGAACTTATTGTCTCTCACCCAAAGGACATTCAATGGATGGAAGAGCCATATTTGGAGCTTTTTAGCATCCCCATACCTCTTTCTTGGTTCATTGGATACTTAGTAGGTCTCAATCCTTGATCCTATATCTTCCATTTTCTATATAAGAGAGGGAGAGGGGACCATGAAAGATACTTTTCCTACAATATTGTTATGCTGGGAGAATTCGGACTCTCATCACCCTCACCTATTCCCTAGTTTCCATCTACCCTTGCTGTAGAACTTAGAGGTTGGGGTTCTTGGAGGAGAGAAGTAATATATCTAAATGGAGGGTATCATGAGGTTCCTTGAATGATGAGAAGGTATATTTGTACGTATTTCATTGATTAATAGAGATTTGACATTATTCCCTTTCCAGACCACTATGTATGTATTAGATTTTGATCACATGTTGATGCTTATGAGATTAGGGTTTCATGTTCTTCTGAATATCAATGTTTTATATGTAGTCAAATTGGTTTGAGGAAGGTTTGAAGTGGTTTTCTAGGTCCCTTGATTGAAGAACAAGAAAATGAATTAAGGAAAGGCTTGGGATAAACCTTCAGTTCGTAAGGTACAAAACATCCTAACCCTTGAACTTTTGCTTATTCATTGTATTTTCAAAAATTTATATGTTTATCTGTAACCCTAGTATGTTGGTGGCTTCACCCTAGCCATAGGAACACTTTCCCTAACAACATAATTAGTGACTCTGTTGGGGAAAAACATGTCTGATTTGGGGCCTCCAAGTATATTTGTTTTAGTATATTTGAAGGTCTGAGTGTTGGTTTTAGGTTAGGAACAACCCTTGAGTCATTGTAGATACTCCCCTTGTTCTTTTGTAACTTGATTTCATCTTTTATGCACCTTTTAATACTCACACGCAGGTGCTAGTGCACATAGTTGTATTTTTCCCTCCTACACATAAGTGCATACTTCTTCCACCTACGTTTTACATGCTATTGTTACTATTGTGCACTAGTGTGTCCTTAATCTCTATGATTTTTTCACTTTTAGGGATGTTCTAGAGGGGTTTGGTTGCAATATTTGGAGTCTCTATTACTCCCATGTATGTGTAGGACCACTTGGAAGTGGTGTATTCTCTTGTGAGTGATATTAAATTTATTTTAAAATCCTTTTTGAAGAATTTGGGCTTGCATATTTCTTTATCATTGATATCCTTTCTTGGCATGACCTTGTTTGTATGGTATTGATGAACCCCTGTTAGTAGGTGTAGACTGAACTTGGGAGCCATCTGATCCTTGTCTTCTTCAGTCTTTTTTGTCAAAATCCTTATGTCAAAGTGGTTTGATTGGTCTCTTATGCAAGTATTCCTTCCAAGAGAGGTCTTGTTAGATCTTAGGTCAGTATAGGGTTATGTTTTGTGGACATAGTAAAGAGGTTCATTTGATTTGTCTTTATGTCATATGCATGCACTTGTTTATAAATTTATTTTCCTTTCTTATTTTAAAAGAAAAAGGTAAAAAGAACAAGTCTTTTCTTTATATGCATTTAGGCTAGTGTCATTAGTATTAGGTGCATTTTCATATCTCTAGTTTTTGAAAAGAAGAAAATAGATCTTTCATTTGTGGCCTGCATTTTTAGTTTTGAAAAGAAAAAAATAAGTAAAATATTTGTAGTTTAAACTTATTTTGCATTTACTGTGTTGTTTCCATTTTCAATCCAAAAACATCATTAATTTCATCACCACTACCTTTTTGAGTAATCAACGACCCTTAAAAAGAATTTCGATAACTAAAATATATTAGTAAGTTTTCTTTTTAGGGACGACACACACTAGTATAGGCTAGTGTTTTCGGTTAGGGATTCTAAACTACCCAAACTATTAAACTAAAAAATAGTGGCCTTTCATTTAGGAAATCCAACCTTATAAAGAGGTGAATTGGAAATATCCTCTCACACAAAAGTCAAGAATGAGGTTGTGCGAGATTGAGTTGCAAAGATACCTCTCCAGTACTCAATTGAGCATATACCAGAGTTGATATGCACTTGTAAAATCACTCGTTGCCTCCTTTGGCCCTATGTGGTTTTTGGTTTTTTTTGAGTTTTGGGATTAGTGTTGGAGGAGCTAGTCGGTGAGCTGACTAGTCGAATAGCTGACTAATTGGATATTAGGTTGGTCGCGTAAGGTCGTGTTGGTTATATGTAACTGTTTGTAAATCATATATATTAGGATGTTAAGCTAAATGAGAACTCAGTTCAGTTCTGTGTATGTATGGACCCTTATGTTATAATATAATCTATTATTCTCCATATCTATGTTCTTGTCTCTTGCGTCTGTTATGTCGATATGATTCAATGTGTATTATTGGTAACCCTCTGTGATCTATGAGATTACAGCATTGGTTCTGTTTCCAGTAGTACATATCTAAACGTAATGAATATAAGCAAATGATATCAGAACATGAGATTAAGAACTAGTGGGAGCGTAAGATAGAAAATTATTTGCAGAATTACGCAAGGAGAAACAGATTAACCATTGCTCAAGTGAAGGAGAAATTCTTCACTGAAACACATGAGAAATTTGTAGAATCGGTACCCCAGCTTTTGAAAAAATTTATGGATGAAAAAACTGGGAGCAACTAAGGACCAAGAGCTTCTGGAGAAACTGATCCAAGGGGGACGAACAAACCTATCAGAGTGGTTTGAAAAGATCATAGACGAATTATGCGAGGAGCAAGCCATAGAAGAAAGAAACTCCATTGAAACCGTTCAAAAAATATTCTAAACAGACCTTACCTAGAAATTCTTGTGCTCCTTACCAACACTATTGTTCAAATTCCTAATAGAAAAGGTAGTGGGTCATTTTGTAGAACCTCGTCCATCACTACATGAAGCGCCACCAAATTCTAACTAGGAGGAGAAACAGAAAAAGTGGAAAAAATTATTACCGAAAGGGAGTGAGAGTATTTCCTAAGCAAGTAAATAGAACTATCCAAGCTTTCTAAAGCATCAGGTAGGCTATGGGGGGGTAGCTGGTCATATTTCGGGGTAAAGTGAAGAGGATTCTAGTCGACTAAAGGAGATACCATCACTAGCAATGAAAAGTCAACCTAAAAAGGAAATCGAACAAACATTGACACACAAACGTATGACAGATTTTTAGAAAGTAGAAAGAGAGAAGAGGCCGAAAAGAAGGGAAGAGAGAAGAGAACTGGCTATAGCATTGTAAAGAGGAATGACTATTAGGGTGACAGACCAGGAAATAAATCCGCTAGAATCGAGTCATGACCGACAGGAAGAAGGCATGGATGAAGAAGCATCACCCATGGAAGAAGACTTATGGATAGAGCAGCGTGAATCTCTCCAAGTAGAAATCCCCCGGGAGATAAGACCTTTGTCTCCAATGAATTCGAGTACCAGGATACAATCCATTGTCAAAGAAGAACTAAGACTAAGAGATGGTGAGTTTGGTATAAGGAGTCGACTAGACGACGAGGTAAATGATGATAATCATCTAGTGATCCGTTGACCAGAGGAAGGAAATTGGGTAACACTTCAGGCATACCCTTCCAACCAAACTATCCACTTACTTTACCTGAGACAAGAAGGAGCACCCCCCTGCCAAACACATCTTTGGAAAATACAGAACAGTCGGACCTACAGACAAATTAGTGCAGTTGGACATCGACAGGAGAAGTCACCCCAAACCAACTGCTTGTCGGAGAAGAAACGACAAACAAAACAACTGATAGGAATGAAAGTTCCATCGACAACATCTCTACACAACACTATAAACTGAAGGTAATAGCAGAACCACTTTAGACTGCACCTCCGGCCCTGCGTATTGAGTGAGGGATCTCTCGTTCATATTTGAAGTTTACTCCGTGTAAGATTTTCAGTCAAGGATAATCAGGGGGCCAGGATCCTAAATGGGACAAAGTGTATAAAGGTGAGATGCAAGGTGGGGTTATCGTGGTGGGAACCATTGGCAATGGAGTCAAGAACCTGCATAGTGAACACTTGCAAGAGGAAAGGAATGTGTAGGGTTGAAAACAGAGGCAAGGTAGCCGCTGATCTCCCAATCAGGAGATATTTAGTGGGTGATTGGAGGGCGAGAGAGAGAACAGCCCATCGTGTGGAGCACTAGCGAGATGAATTCCATGCAACTTTAGAAGAAAAATTGATAAATGTCTGGAACATCAGCCAAAGCATAATGAGTATGAATTCCTAACTACTATACCCTAAGTTGCAGACATGAAAGCAATCAACAGACTGGAGTGAAAACAGGAAATACATTACACATAAAAGAAGATACATATTGGGAAAAGCAACGACACATGAATCTCTGCCATGAGAAAAAACTCCTCCTCTGCAATTTTATTCATAACGCAGGCATCAAATCTTATTTATAATGGAGAGCCTCAGCCCTAGAATGTTTCCCAATCCAACCAACTCCTCTTCCTCCCTCTATCGAGGGTGTATTTATACTATTCTAATGCTGAGAATACCAATTTGAAAATTGTTACAGGTCACTATCATGCGTTAATAATATAGTGAGTGGGACTATCACCACATTTACAAATATAAACGATGAACATTATGGAGATGCGGCATGTGATAACACAGACTGGCAGCGTAGAGATTTCTTTAATTTTGCCTTCCAAAAGAGATTCCCATCTAGTATGCTAATGGCCAATTGTTTACTTTAGACTACTTTGGGTATATCTTTCTGCTTCTTCAACCAGCCCGCTTCTTGCAAACCACGTCATTCAAAGGCTGTCAAGAAGACCTGAATCCACTGCCCGATCATTTTTTCCGACCCATCCTTCATCTAGTAACATTTTTATAGGAGGAGGCTGAAAAAAAGGTGGTCATGCATTTGGTGATGATAAGTGACTTAAGAAGCTTATCATCCTTGTACTATTTTCTTCCTCCTATGAGGAAGGTTCTCCTGCGACCCATGTTGCTGGGTGTGTGTTTGACCCTCTCCTCACCCATGACCAAGCAGCCAAGTGGACATCCTATGGGTGATGCCAAAGGCTTCGGACCCACCTAGTACCAGTACAAGCATTCGCTCCAACATTTCTACCACCACTGTGAGCTGGGACTTCAAAGGTCGTGACTGCAACTGGGAGTGTTGGAGGGATGTCACTAGGATTTCAAAACCCATGCACTGCACATCTAGAGATTGGGTTGTGTAGAAGCAGGTGAACCTCCCTTGGTGTTTAACATCTGTGCCCCTATGGTTGGTGATTTTCTGGTATGGATAACCAAAACAAAGATCTATGTTTTCCTACCAAGAGCACCCCTTGTTGAAGTAACTTCTTGAACCACATAGCCATGGTTGTCTATGGAGGAACTAGACACTCCTCGGTAATCAACCCTATCATCTACACATTTTCGCGTCTCATAAAATCTTCGGAAGATGGAATTATATAGGGCGATTTGACATGGCCCAGAAAGAGCTATACCCTTAGAATATCATTCGCTGTGATGGTTGGAAAGCGAGATGCCAGGATGGAGATCAGTCCTTCTGACACACAATCATATTATTTGATATGGAAAAGTTTCCAAACAATCCCTGTGTGGCTTCCCAGCTAGTTTCAAGGGCTATGGATTTGACCTTTCATTCCCTTTCAATCACCGTGAAGGTGGCATCGAGATGTTTTAGTTTGTTGCCTCCCTCGGTCGCGTGTAAATTCCAGGTCTGTCGCCTCAATGAATCAAACCTCTATCTTTCTCATGGCTCTTTTCATGGTGAACCACATGCCACACTTGTGAACTAAGGAAATTAGCGTCGCTGGACAAGACTTCCACCTTAGGCTGATCCCGAATGGCATCGAAGGAATCGGTCAGTATGCAATGGGGGCAGATTACACACGTGAACGCCTCCTTCGCTGTCATCTCTGCACTGGATGTGAAATCACGTACCCTGGGAGCCATCTCAGCCATCTGATCCGAGGAATCTTTCATGTCCACCGTCCATGTTCTATACCTTTTGCCGCCAACTTTTCTCCTTTGAACACCATGGGCAGTTCTGGATCATGACATGTTCTCGACCGTCGATCATGATTGATCCCCATGCAGACGTAGATCTAAGTGGGCCCCACTATATTTCGCAATGAGAAGCTTTGGTATTCATTTGTGCTAGTCCGCACAGCGAAAATAAACTGTGGCCATAGATTTCTCTCCTTTCTTATCGTGACCGTTGATCTTCGCGAATGCTACCCCTCCTTCATGATTTGAAATTGCGGCTTTTACTCGTGCATGTATGGCTTGCGAAATTGATTGAGGCCATAGATTTGACTCAAATCTGATCTCGACCATAGAATGTTTTCGACTTTTGACCCATTTTGTAATCTGGAAACGCAGCTTTGGTCGAGCATGTCTACTCACGCAAAATGATTTGGATCCATTGATCCATCTCTGATCAATATCATCCTTTGATTTCAAGCCTCACTCAATGCCTTCAGCACACCTTTCATTTTCTTCTTTTCCTTGCACTTATGATAACCTAAAGGGGAATTCAGATGAAGTTTGAGGGAATGGGACCCTCATCGAATTCCTATCAGGCTCTTAAATAAACTGTTAAAATGAAGTGTTAATAGAGAGAACTCCCCAAGCATCGAAAGCAGAAATTAACACACAATTCTTGTCTTTCTTTAAAACTCCAGACGCAAAACATCTGGCAACCAAAAAGTTGAAAATAACATCCCAAAATCCATCAGAGTCTATCCGAGAATATGACAAAAGATGGAAAGTGTTAGTTTTTCAACATTCAAGCTAGCATTATGTTAGGATCTTTAATTGAGAGAACAACAAGTATAGCAATCAAACACAAGAGACGATGAACATAGTGTTTTTCATCGGGGAAACCATAAATGGAGAAAACCTCACAACTTCCTTAGAGATAGAATCAGCACAAAAGGTAAAACCCCAAAACAGTAAGATGCACTCCCAACAGTTGTAACCTTCTTCTTGTCTAGCCCTAGTGTCTTCTCCTTCCTCAACTATGCACTACACTTGAGTGTGTGAGTGATGTGTGCTAAATAGAGAGTCCAGCTCTCTATTTATTCTAATCCCAACATGACTAAAACCCTACTAGGGCCGACCTCTACTTAGAGAGTCTAATAACCCTAGTGCCTCAAAACTGTGGCGACTTTAACCCTTAGACAATCAGAGGTTACCCACAATGACTTGACATGACTTGTTTACATTATTGATTCTCCCAATCGGAACATCGGGGTATGACATAACATGATAACATCTCGGAATAAACATTAGGTTACAATAGATAAGAAATACAAGTGAATACATTCTGAAGTTACAATTACATCAACACTCCCTCTTAACTAGGAAGGTATTCTCTTGACACAATTTTCATCACTAGTATTCTTCTCTGGATCTTCTTGTCATCTGCATCTTCAAGTCATCTTCATCTTCAATTCATATTCATCTGAATCTAGATCATCTCTTGATCTGGATCATCGCTGGACATCATCACTAGATCTGGATCATCGCTGGACATCATCACTAGATCTGGATCATCACTAGATCTAGATCATCACTAGATCTGGATCATCACTAGACATCATCACTCGATCTGGATCATCACTGTTGGATCTGGATCATCACTCGATCTGGATCATCACTGCTGGATCTGGATAATCACTCGATCTAGATCTCTTGGAGTCATCATAACTGGATCTGGATCATAGCTCGATCTAGATCATCTCTAGTCATCATCATGTGTGCTATCTCATTATTCTTCTCATCATAGGAAGTTCTACAGAGCCAACCTTCTTTCATGCTGGTTGTAGGCCTAGACATCATGTAGGTCTTCTTCAGCTCTTATATTTGACCTACTCGTTAGAATGGCCCACCTAGCACTTACATCTGACCTACTCTTCAGAAAGGCACACCTAGCACTCACATCTGATCATGTAGAAGCATACAATCACATCAGAAAGGCCCAACACTCACTTTCACCAACATGATAGGACATCACTATCATCTGTGAAAAGGCTTCAGCACTTATATCTGACCTGGTAGGAACCAAATCCTACACCCTCGTCAGAAAGGCTTGCACTCACATCTGACCTAGTAGGAACTAAATCCTACACCCTCACCAGAATGGCCCCCAGTCCTAGACTGAGCTACCTGGTAATAGACCAGGTGCCTCCATTCTCCCAGAGAATGGCAGCTGCCCTTATATCTGACCTGGTAGGAACCAAATCCTACACCCTCTCTAGAATGGCCTGCACTCACATCTGATCTGGTAGGAACCAAATCCTACACCCTTTCCAGAATGGTCCATGGCCCAAGACTGAGCTACCTGGTAATGGACCAAGTGCCTCCACTCTCCCGGAGAGTGGCAGTTGCCCTTACATTTGACCTACTCATCAGAATGGCCAGCACTCATATCTGACATGGAAGGAACTTAATCCTTTAGCCATGATAGAATGGCTCAACCCTTATATCTGACCTGCTCGTTAGAATGGCTCTCTCAGTCCCGAACTGAGTGTTTCTGGTAACTGACCAGGTAGCTCCATTCCCAGAATGACATTCAGCACTCATATCTGACATGGAAGGAACCAAATCCTCTCACCATGATAGAATGGATTAGCCCTTACATCTGACCTACTCGTCTTAATGGCTATGGATCTTAGCACTCATATCTGACATGGAAGGAACCAAATCCTCTCGCCATGACAAAATGGCTCAACCCTTACATCTGACCTGCTCGTCAGAATTGCTTCCGGACTCGTCGCTTCCCCTTGGAAGGGACCTTGATCTGGAGAACACCAAGCTTCTCCCTGAAGTACTCAAACTTCACTCTGGCCAATGGCTTCATCAACACATCAGCTGTTTGATCGTCCGTCGCAATATACTGGAGCTTCACTCCTCCCCTCTGCACCATATCCCTGATATAGTGATACTTGATCTCAATATGATTTGACTTGTCATGGAACAATGGATTCTCTGACAACTTCACACAACATTGGTTGTCACAATGTATACAAGTAACATCCAACTGGAGATCAAATAAATCAAATAGTAGCTTCCTCAGCCATACTACTTCACAACTAGCTGAACAAGCTACGACAGACTCTACTTCAGCTATACTCAGTGCCACACAAGATTGCTTCCTGCTAAACCAAGAGATCACAATTGATCCCATAATGAAGCAACACCCTAAAGTTCTCTTCCTATCAATGGCATTACCTTCCCAATCTAAATCAACATAACCCTCCAGGTTAATATTCTAATTTGCATCGTACTTGAGCCCATAATCAATTGTACCACTCAGGTACCTCAGAATATGATTTGCAGCAATCAAGTGAACATTTCTCGGATCTGTCAAGAACTAGCTCAAGGTTTTCACAGCAAAGAAAATGTCTTTTCTTGTGTTCGTCAGGTACATCAATGACCCAATCATCTGACGATACATCATAGCATCAACCAACTATGATGAAGCATCGCTTAATAGATTCAGGTTTGATTCCATAGGTGTGGCCATAGCCTTGCAGTCCATCATCCCAAATCTCTTCAGGATCTCTACTACATACTTCCCTTGTCCAAGGAAGATTCCATTTGCACTCTGCCACACCTCCATACCTAGAAAATAATGCATCATACCCAAGTCCTTCATTTTGAACTCAGCAACAAGCTTTCTCTTCGTATCAACAATCAATTCATCCATACCTGTCACAAACAGATCATCTACATATAGTAGAAGCATCACTGGGTTTCCATTTTCAACCTTGTAGTAAAGGTTGGAATCTGCTTTACTCTTGGTAAATCCCAAACTGGATAGAAAGCTGTCAATTCTATCGTACCATGTCTTGGGTGCCTATTTCAAACCGTATAGGGATTTCTTCAATCTGCACACATGAGACTCCTTGTCATGTGTCTCAAAATCGAGTGGTTGTTCTACATACACTTCCTCTTCCACTACACCATTCAAGAAGGTAGTCCTAACATCCATATGGTGTATCTTCCATTTCATTACTACAGCCAAAGAAAGTACTGATCCGATGGAAGTGTATCTAGCCATAGGTGCAAAGTTTTCTTCATAATCTATTCCTTCTTTCTAAGAGAAACCCCGAGCTACAAATCTTGCCTTATATTTTTCAATGCTATCGTTTGTAGCATGTTTGATCTTGTAGATCCATTTGGAAGTTACAACTGAATTTCTGTCTGGCCTTGGGACAACATCCCAAACATCATTCTTCATGATTGATTGGTATTCTTCGATCATATCATCCTTCCATTCTTTCCGTTCTGCCGCTTCCTCATAACTGGAAGGTTATTTATCAATGAAATCACATAGTAAAGCTACATACCCGGAGCAGGATCTAGTCCTCTTTCTTTCTCTGTGATTCTCTTCTGGAGCCCCATATCTTTCTGCACCTTGGATAAGTTCTCGTACCCAAGAAAGTATCCTCTTATGAGGATTCTTCTCAAGAGGTGGATCTACAGGTATTTGTGGTTCTTCAAATTTTTGATCTTCTTCTTGAGCTTCTTCGTTCATGGTTGTATCATGAACTCTGTGTGCTTCTGTTTCTTCAGGTTCTTCAGCAGGTCTCTTTCTGGATTTGTTGTAAGTTGTGTCTTCATCAAATGTCACATCCCTGCTGATGTCAATCTTCTTGTATCCTAGGAAATATATTCTGTAAGCCTTCGAGCTTTCAAAGTATCCCACAAATATACCCTTCTTTCCTGAAGGATCTAATTTAGTCCTCTTCTCTTTTGGAATGTCACACGTATACTGGACATCCAAATATTCTGAGATGGCTGAATTCTTGTTTCTTTCCGGAGAAGACTTCTTCAGGAGTTTTGTTCTCGAGTACTCTATGTGGAGTACGGTTCTGTACATACACCATTGTTCTGGCAGCTTCTTCCCAAACATGCATAGGAAGGTCTTGATCATGAAGCATTGCTCTTGTAGCTTCCATGATAGTTCTATTCTTCCTCTCTGCAATCCCATTCTGTTGTGGATTGTAAGGAGTAGACAACTCCCTCTTAATCCCTGATTCTTTGCATAGCCCTTTGAATTCATTTGAAGTGAATTCTCCACCATTATTTGATCGAATGGTCTTGATCTTCTTTTCAGTGTGGTTCTCTATCAAGGCTTTGAATTCCTTGAACTTGCTGAATACTTCGTCTTTGTTCTTCATGAAGTAAACCCATGTCTTCCTAGAGAAATCATCAATGAAAGAAACATAATATGCATAACCGCTTAGTGAATTTGATGACATAGGACCGCATACATTGGAGTGGATGATTTCCAAGATTCCTTTTGCTTTGCTTTCACTGCTTGAAAATGTCTTCTTTGTATTCTTTCCTTTTGCACATCCTTTGCAGACCACATCATGTTTTGCTTGGATTTCTGGAAGACCTTCCACAACTTTGCTTGTAATAGGTAGTGCTCTTTAATGCACATGTGCAAGCCTTCTATCCCAAAGTTCACTTGGCTCTACTGTTTCATGGACCAAGGCTTGTTCTAGATGGCCCTTTAATTTGTACAATCCTCCTTCTTGTTCTCTAATCAGTACTGCATCATCGATAGTCTTTCCTTTTGGCCACATGATGAATTGAACTTCTATGAATGCAACTCGCATTCCTTTTGCATCTAATGCTGATATGGAAAGGAGGTTCTTCTTGAGTCCTGGCACAAACAATACTTCTTTCATTGTTAGATATTTTCCAGAGTCTAGCTTATAGGAACAATCCCCACTACCTTTTATTAGATATTGGTAGTCATCTCCTAGCTTCACCTTGTGAGGTGATTCATGTTCTGATAGTCTCACAAAGGATTCCTTGAATCCTGTCATATGTTTGGAAGCCCCACTATCTATAATCCAATCATCACTTGCATGAGTAATGTTACCTATGAGAGCAGAAATCAAAACATATTTATCCTCGCTTGAAGAATCTTCACTTTCATATCTGGTTCTTTTCTTGGATGGTTCATCATCCTCTGCAGCATGAGCATGATGTCTTCTTTTGTTACTCCTCTTTATTAGTTTTTGTTTCTTAGGACAATTTCTTGCATAATGTCCTGCTTCATCACATGTATAACATATGATCCTAGATAAATCTTTTCTAGTGTTATCTTTGTGAGAGTGCTTACCTCTGGATTTATGAGATCTTCTTTTGGTTGACTTGGAATGTGATTTGGAGTGTACTGTGAGAGATTGATCTTCACTTCCCATCTTTTCTTCTCGAGCTACTATCCAAGCTTCTTTTTGAGAGCACTCTTCCCATAGTCTGTTGAACTTGACTAACTTCTTTCTAGCACAGATTCCTTGGATGAAAGAATCCCATGACCTAGGAAGGCCATTCAAGGTAGTCATCATAATCTCTACATTTTCCACTTCTTCATCTATAGCTTCTAGTTGTTCCTTGATCTGAGAAACTCTTGTGAAGTAAGACTAGATTGTTTTTGCATTCTAAATATTCACATTCTTTAGTTGGTTTCTCAGAGTCATCTTCCGGTTTATGTTCTTCCCTTCAAACAATTTGGTTAGGGAATCAAACATAGCTTTAAGTGTCTTTAGAGAGGACACCTATGGTATGAGATGGTCCTTGATAGAATCAGCAATGATTCTCTTTGCCATAACCAATTTCTTCTTATGAAAGGCCTTAGCCTCATCTCCCTCTAGAACTAGAACCTCCTCATGGATGTAGGAGTCCAACTCATTCTCTTCCAGGACCAGTGAGATCCTATACTTCCAAGCTCGGAAGTTATCATCTCCCTCAAGCTTTTCATCAAGCTTGGTATGATGAGACATCTTAACTAAGAACCTCAAATGGAAATACAAAATATTTTAGATCTTACTAGGTCAAGATGTCAGATCTGAAACTTGAGCTGAAATCCTACAAAGCTGGTTCAGGAACAAATTAGGGTTTTTCTTTACGGAGTTCTGTCCACCCAAATGCCTTGAAATTTATCCCTAAATTCGATTTTGGGGAGGAGATCAATCTAGACCTGGGCTCACTAAAAAATTCCTCTTCTATGAAAATCCCTAATTTCCAGCAGTAGTGACAGGTCCAAAAATGAAAAACCTCAGAATTGGATTCTGTTTCGACAGAAATATGAGCCGTAAGGACGAGAGTTATTCCACCTTACTTTTGCTAAAAATCTGTGGAGAGAGATCCACAAAGTAGGAATCCCTAGTTCTTGTAGCTGCACAGTGTCTTCGTATTAGGTTAGCTCTGATACCATGTTAGTTTTTCAACATTCAAGCTAGCATTATGTTAGGATCTTTAACTGAGAGAACAATAAGTACAACAATCAAACACAAGAGACAATGAACACAGTTTTTTTCATTGAGGAAACCATAAATGGAGAAAAACCCTCAAATTCCTCAGAGATAGAATTAGCATAAAAGGTAAAACCCCAAAATAGTAAGATGCACTCCTAACAGCAGTAAATTTCTTCTTGTCTAGCCCCAGTGTCTTATCCTTCCTCAACTATGCGCTA
Source organism: Pseudotsuga menziesii (assembly GCA_001517045.1). Lineage (NCBI taxonomy): Eukaryota > Viridiplantae > Streptophyta > Pinopsida > Pinales > Pinaceae > Pseudotsuga > Pseudotsuga menziesii. The sequence goes on from LPNX010670401.1 coordinate 135,189, forward strand.
CACTTGAGTGTGTGAGTGATGTGTGCTAAATAGAGAGTCCAGCTCTCTATTTATAATAATCCTGACATGAATAAAACCCTACTAGGGCCGACCTCTACATGGAGAGTCTAATAACCCTAGTTCCCCAGAACTGCGGGTAATTTAACCCTTAGATAATCAGAGGGTTACCCACAATGACTTGACATGACTTGTTTACATTATTGATTCTCCCGATCAGAACATCGGGGTATGACATAACATGATGACATCCAGGAATAAACATCAGGTTACAATAGATAAGAAATACAAGTGAATACATTCCAAAGTTACAATTACATCAACAGAAATACCTCCTCATCCAACTGGACTATGTAATTGACGAACAACTATTAATTCAATGATTTCTTGTAGGTCTATCACAGAAAATCCAGTGACACATAAGCTTGGAGAAGTTTAAAATGTATGAAGACGTGCTTACCAAATCTCTGCAAGTAGAAATGGACGAATATTTCCCAGCATACCCCACAGATACTAGACTGGAAGAACAACTAGGAATCATGCAGAAATCATTGAAAGAGATGAACCTCAAGAATCAAGATGTCTGGTGCACAAAATGCTCAATGGCTGGACACACTAAAGATAACTGTCAGCAAGACATAAGTCGATAGGATGCTCAATTTGTTTAGACAAAATGCTTCTGCGACATCTGCCAAGAACATGGAGAACACACAACGAAATATTTCCCTTATAACATGAAAAATGGCAACGCATCTTGGTGTGTAATATGTGAAGTAAAAAGTCACACAATGGCTGACTTCCATCTAAATTTAAAAAACTGAAAAAACTACCAAGCATTCTACTAGATGAATGCAATCGAGCAGAACAATGATAACAACCAGTGAAGCAATGATCAAAATGAGCTGAATAATCAAAGATATGAAGGCCATCTATATGAGCACCGGTTCGACAACCGTCGGGGAGGATATGGACGTCAAGGTCGATTCTCTGGAAATTGTGACAATTGACCACATCAGCCCATCCAGTGCTTTACATGCTACAAAGAAGGTCATCGATATGCAGATTTTCCATACAAGGACATAACCAATTTAAATTTTTGTACCAGCTGTGGTGTAGGCGATCACTCATTAGAGGATTGTCCTACCATGCTTGACAAAATAGATAAAAAGAAAAATGTTAATGTCTTGTCGTGCATTCAAAAACATGATGCAATCAATACAAAGAACCTGCATATAGTAACTCGACAAGGGAAAAAAATGGGAGTGATAACCCATGTATAAGTAAAATAAAATAAAAGAATGATTATCCTAACCCAGCTAAACAAAAACAATTGTATAATGACGCAACGAATATATTTAAATAATTTGCTAGATAGGAGGAAGCTGATGACAACCGACAAAACACAATTAAAGAATTAATACGTTTAGTACAAGATGATAAAGTGGTATCTCAATTTATTGACTTATTTTATAATATGAAGCATAATAATAATACAGGAAAACAAACAAAAAACATATGCAGTCTAAACCAAAAAGACAAGAGTGATGCTAACCCACTTGTCGACCTATAAATTGAAGGATACCATGTTCGACAAGTTGTACTCGACTTCAGTTCACAAGTAAATATTATGACTCATGACACTTGGGAATAGTTCGGTAGACCTTGAATATATGAGTGAGGGATATACCTCAAGTTATCTGACCAAGGTCTGATCGAACCCATCGAAGTTTGGAGAAATGTCAATACAACAATAAAAGGAATATCGACCAAAGTCGACTTTGAAATTATTGACCCTAAGGAAGGATCCAGTTCCTTCCCAGCTTTAGTAGGTTGACCTTGAGGAAGAAAAATGGAAGTGTCAATATCTTTATACAAAGAAAGGATAAAATTAAAAGGGAATGGACAAAAAGTCACAGTACCTATCCACCCATCCCAAGGAGAACCTTGGATAGAACCTACTGATGAAGAAGTCAACATCTGACAACTATATCAAATATAAAATAATGAAGACTACATAGAACCCAATGTTTATGGTGAGCTTCACTTAGGAAATCAAGATTTAGGAGGATACAAATCAGATGTAGAATTATATGATTAGGAAGTCGAAAACTACGAGAAACAATCAAGAGGTTGCTGGAGCATTCAGACAGTACAGAAGAAACTAGTAAAAAAATGTTTTTAGTTTCCATCATCCCAAAAATATTCAAAAAGAAAAGAAGGGAATATCCTACGTTAAATCCAACAAATGTAAGTATCAGACAAATCCCAAGATATAAAGCAAGAGAATCGCCAGTTATGCATATAGAACAAGTATCTAAAAACATTGGTGAACATGGCCGACTACAAAGCTTATTAAAAACCTTTACAATACAAGCTTCTAAATGGTGGGATACCCATCAATCAAGATTGTAAACATGGACAATAGCCTCAACTTACTTTGTAGAAAGATTCGGAGGAAAGAGGCTAACCAAACAATCAAAAATACCTATGTTCATCCAAGGAGAAGACCCAGAGGAACACATAAGAACATGCGAAAGAGAGTGGAAAATACTTGGGTATAAAGACGAACGTACATGGCCACAATTGTTTCCATCGACGCTAGCTAACTTACCAAACAAATGGTACAAAATGGAAGGATCACAGGGTGAAAATTTTCAATTGCATGAACTTAGATAGAACTTCATTAAAGACTTCAACTTTATACCATAGAATGAAAAGTTAGTCCGAACTGCAAAACAAATAAATACATTTATAGAACCGACCAAGAACAACAATCTGATACAAAACTTTGATTGATCGACAATACCATGCAATAAAATACAAACGAAGATAATACCACAGTCAACAAGACTACAAATGAAAAACAAAAAATCCAGAAGGGAAAATCTTTTGATGGAAATCATACCATTCAGAAACAACAAAACCAATTCGCATAGTACTTAAAGTCGAGACACCGACAAAGAAGATACTGACCAAATGACTGCAGTAGAATTTCCTACTACATTATCACAATTCAAAGAAGGGATTCAACTGATAAATGAAGCTAAAGCACTAGAATGGTTAGATGCCAAATTTAAAACTAAAGAGTTTGACATATCAAATGATGATCGACCAAAAATGGCAAAATTTGGAGATTACTGGAGCAAAGAACAAACAACCAAAATAGTAAACTTACTAAAATATTTCTAGGATGTATTCGCTAGAGACTACAAAGACCTCAAATGTCTAGTCCATGAATTGGGTGAAATGAAGATTGACACTAAAACTAATGCCCTATCTCTAAAGAAAAGGCCATACAAGTTAGCTCAAAAATACAAAGAGATAGTCAAGAAAGAGATCGATAATATGCTAGGAGTAGGAATTATCTACCCTATTGACCAATCAGAATGGGCAAGCCCAATGGTCATACAACCAAAGAAACACGACCCGACAAAGCTAAGGATCTATGTCGACTTCAGAGAATTAAACAAAGTCACCTTAATAGACCCATTCCCAAAACCCTATGAAGATGAAATCCTAAATGAAGTTGTAGGACATGAATGCTACTTGTTTACAGATGGATTCTCAGGGTATAACTAAGTACCAATTGCTAAAGTATATCGTAAAAAAATGACATTCGTATGTGAATTCAGATCATTTTCCTACAGAGTTATGCCTTTTGGTCTCAAAAATGCACCTGCAGTATTTTCGAGAATTGTTGTCAAAACATTTCAAGAATATATCTAGAAAACAATGGCAATTTATTTCGATGATTGGATGATATACTCTATTGATCCGAAAATAATATCTTTGCTACTCTATGATGTTAACATGAATTGCATAAAGAGCGTGAATGAAGCTCACAAATCCATAAGAAGAGAACCAAACAGCAAAGACAATACGCACATAAAGACAACAAGTTGATAACGGAGTTCGTCCAGGATGGACTACTTCTCCGGGCGGCTTCTCAATAGGAGGGACGATCTATAATCTCAACATGAAGACAAAATACATGGCAATGATACAATGATACCTTGGCAACAATGGTCAGGAAGAGAACTGCTGCCCAAAACACAACAAGACTGCTTCCAGCAACTCCGAAGCCTGAAGACGGTGTAAAACGAGTATAAACACTTGTACCTTCCTTCTGCAGAGCTACGCAATCTCCCTTCTCTCCTTTAGCTACAAAGTCTCCACTCCAAAGCATGCCATCTAAATGGAAATTAAGTGGGTTTATATAGGCTTGGCTTGCCCCACTCCACATTCTCCTCATGATTCTTTAGTTACAACAAATTTTTCCCAAGAAGGCATANAACCCATTTTATATAGTTTATAATTCGACATGTGCTTAAATAGAGCGTGGGCTCCCGTGCTGGTCAGAGCTCCTAGTCATGCTGGAGGAAGAACCAAGGTCAGGGCTAAGCCCCGACTCCTTTGGGGCTCAAAATGCCACTTTAAATAATATTATTCCCATACATTATCCACTACCAGCACAGTTGGTAAAGGAGCAGAGACAAGGTATGGGAGGTCAGGAGTTCGAAACCGGTGGAGCAGAAACATTTTGGTGAAAACAAGAAATACTTGGAAAAACGTGATGATGACATCATCATCACATTTTTCAGGTATTTCTTGTTTTTGGGGTAGCGTAGTCCATCAAAAGTATGCTGAGTGGGTACTCGTTGGATGTGGAAATTAATTCCACATCCAACAAGCTCTCCCGATTGAAATTTGAGTAAAACCATGGGGAAATATGTCGAAAATACAAACAAAAAAGTAGTTTTTTTCTTTTCTTCCTCCAAAATTAATAAATATTATTTTATTAAATTTTTTTAGGAGGCCCACTTTGAGTTTAAATTTCCTCTAATGAGATACTACTCAGATATGACCTATCCACTTGAAGAAATATTAAGAGAAGATCAGGAGTTCGATTGGACAGATGAATATAATGTATCATTTGAAACACTAAAAAGGAAACTAGTAGAGGCACCTATCCTAAGGTTCATGAATTGGTTGTTCAAATTTCATGTACATATCAATGCATCAAGTGTAGCAATAGGAGTGATCTTAACACAACCAGGGGACGATGGAATGGATTACCGTATAGTTTATAGCAGCAGAAGAAAAAAAACAAGGAAGAAAGAAACTATTTGACAATGGAGAGAGAAGAATTAGGAATGATTTTTGCACTACAGAAGTACCGACATTACCTACTAGGCAACCCTTTCATCTTCTATACCAACCACCAAGCATTGAAATAACTTGTAAACAAACCCTTACACCATGGAAGGATTTGTCGATGGCTACTACTATTTCAAGAATTTGAATTCGAAGTCATTGTTAGACCAAGAAAATTAAATGTCAGACCCAACCACTTATCGAGAATCAACACGGGAGAGGAGTCGATAGGAGTCGAAGATGACCTACTGGATGCACACTTATTTCAAATAGAAGCAGTCCCAACAGAATTAGAGGAAATAGTTCAATTCTTAGCCTAAATGGTCAAGCACCAGAGGGCATGAGCACGAAAAAGGAACAAATCTTAGCTATGAAGGTTGCACCACACAGCCTCATAAATGGATTTTTATATAAAATGGGCTTGGATGACATCCTCATACGATGCGTGTTAGAACAAGAAAGAGATAATATCATGTACGAAGCACACTATGGACTGACAGGAGGACATTTTCAAGCAGATACAACTGCTAAGAAAATCCAACAGTCAGGGCTATGGTGGCCGACACTATACAAGGATTGAAAAAAGTTTGTTAGCCAGTGCGAAAGATGTCAACGACTGGGTCAACCTTTTCCTAGTACAGAAATTCCCTTGATATCGGTAAACCCAAGTTTGACATTTGAAATTTGGGCCATCGACTTCATAGGACCATTCCCAATACTAGCAAAAAGAACAGGTGCAAGATACATAATAACCGCAATATAATATGTAACCAAGTGGGTAGAAGTAGAACCTGTCGACACATGTTCTAGTAAGATAGATGATAAATTTATCTATGAAAATATAATTACCATATTTGGCTTCCCAATTACCCTAATCAGTGACCAAGGTTCACACTTTATTAACAAAACCATCAAAGCACTAATAGACCAGTTCAAAATTGACCACCGACGTAGTACAGCTTATCGCCCTTGGTCGAATGGAGCAATAGAGGCATTCAACAAAACATTAACAAGGGGCTTAACAAAAATCTTCAACACTAACAAGGATGATTGAGGCAAAAATATCCTTGCAGTATTATGGGCTTATAGAATAGCCTACAAACATTCGACTAACCAAACACCATTCTGACTAGTCTATGGCCAAGAAGTAGTTGTTCCACTACACTTCTAATAGCAAACACCTATCATAGTAGATATTTTACATGTCGATGTCAAAGAAGGAACAAAGGAGCGACTGATGCAATTAAGCAAGCTAGAAGAGCACCGACTACTCGCCTTACAACACCAAGAAATCCAAAAAAAGTAGCAGAAGGCTTGGCATGATCGCAATATCAAAAATAGAAATCTGTCGGTAGGGGATCTTGCCTAACTATACAACAGTCGAGTAAAAGGAAAACCCAAAAAGTTACACACCGAATGGATGGGACCTTACATTGTTGAAGAGATTCATGCTAATGGATCAGTCTGACTAAGGACATTACAAGGAATAATATTTTGGAAACTTGTTAATGGTGGCCGACTAAAATGATACAAAAATTAAAAAAAGTCCAAAAAAAAGGAAAGAGAGAGAGACATATATATAATGACCATAACTGTCAGAAAAAACTATAAAAATCTAAAAACCTTAAAAACAACAAAACATAACCAACACCCATAAAACAGAATGATAGGAAACTTCGAAAGATATAATAACCAGCACTTTGACAACCAACACCAAACCCATCGACATACCGCCATCGACCGCTTGCATGATCGACATCAACTGACGACCATGAAGGTCAAATCACCCCTTCATGATTATGAATAGAAGGACCGCCCAAATCACATCACAATTAACGCAAACTCTAGAGACCGTGCTGGACCATCACTTCCACCATTAATACATCCATTGATAGAAACATCACCCGCTCCACCTATAAATATCGGGCCAGAAAAAGATCATTTACCATATTTTGAAGAGATAGAACAACTGAGCATTTAGAAATTTGAGAGATGAGACCTTGTAAAGAAAAGCCGACCAAGAGACCGACAAGATGGCCTCAAAGCAAACCAGAGCTGTAGCTACAAAAACTAAAGAACTACAATCCGCTGAAACCCCACTGATGAGAAGATTAAGAAATATAAAAAATGCCAAGGTACAGGAAACCTCGTGGACCAAAATCTAGGTAGAAATAAAAGAATGGGCTTACCAGGATAAGAAAATAACACCAGAAGCAGAGAAGATAAGTTGCAGCACCATCATGAGCTACATGAACACACAGTTCATTGCAAGCTTTGGAGGAATGAAAGAAACAGCAATGAAATTTATCATTAGACGGTATCGCAATGGTAAATTTTACTTCAACTGATCGGTAGAAATTTTTGGGGAAGTAATATACAAGAATCTAGACCAGACGACAACAGCTTGATGACAATACGAATGAACAAGTCAAGTTTCTATCAAAATGCAGAAAATTAGATCAAACAGTAATACCGGGACCTCTAGAGGCCGACACCGACAAGCCGCTTGAAAAGGCATACCAACTATTTGAAAGCATGGTGTCGACTCTACAATCACATCTACTAAATACAAAGGAAGACCAAAAAGAGGAGACATCCAGACTGTTAAGTTAGTAGTACACAACATTCTCAGAAGCTCACAAAGTGTTGCAAGACCACTTGGAAGAATCTATCATCATAGAAGAATTACTCTGTGATTGGCTCACTTATTACGGGTAAGTATTTCATAAAACCCGACAAACTTGAGAACAAATTCAAGCACTGGAAAGAAGAAAAGGAACCAAAGAAGCACTGAGAAACAAAATACAAAATCAAATTGTATTGGAAATAGGAAAACTACAGAAACTAGAAAAACAAGCACACCAGTGGGTACAACAAGCACTCCCAAGCCTTGATAAACTATATACAATATGCCCGCAGATGAAAAGACTACTGGAGGTAGCAAAGGAAAAATATCAATTCATGGGACCTGACATGGAAAGCATAGTAGACCTTTCCATCCAGTAGAATATTTCGACCTTATCAAGAATCACAACATTGACTATCGACATCCAGAAAGTATTACAGAGCTGGGCAGAATTTTAACACCAACTGGTCGTTAAAGTAGAAGCAATTGTGGAAATATGCTTGCAGAAAAGACCAACCATCCGACTGCATAGTCCATGAAGACAAACAATACCAGGAAAAACTACCTAAGACAACACACTATTGAAGTACCTCCCATGTTTCTTTGGGACGAACAAAGATTTTTGTTCTTGGGGGAGATGTTGGAGGAGCTAGTCGGTGAGCTGACTAGTCGAATAGCCGATTAATTGGAGATTAGGTCGGCCGCGTAAGGTCATGTCGGTTGAATGAACTGACAGGTAGTTATATGTAACTGCTTGTAAATCATATATATTAGGCTGTTGAGCCAGATGAGAACTCGGTTTAGTTCTTTGTATGTATGGACCCTCATGTTATAATATAATTTGTTATTCTCCATATCTATGTTCTTGTCTCTTGTGTCTGTTATGTCTATATGATTCAATGTGTATTATTTGTAACCCTCTGTGATCTATGAGATCAAAACAGTTAGATACCTTTTCCATGCACATCGACTAAACTAATGACTATTCCTTCTAACCCTCTCTTCTAGTTTGGTAGCCTTAGTATCTTGACCTTTAGGGATCTACACAGCTAACGGTGGAAGGCTATTTTTACTGTACCAAGGGAATATGCGGAAGGAAATGTTGTGCAACTATTTTGAAAAGAGGTTGGTGATTCAAACTCTTTCCCTAAAGTTATTGTATTGTATACCTCAGGTAACTGTCCTTCTCCCTTCACTGGTTAGTCCTAGGACCTCATTATCCCATACTCTCGTTTGGAAGGTATATTTTATTTCTTGGTCAAGATACTTAGGGTTTCTCTCTAGTGGAATTCTCTCTATGTTGTTGGTTTCTAGTCTACCTCATACTTTTATTTCTTGTTGGGTGAGAAACTATGGCTAGTATCTTTGTGGGCGCTAACCAAGAGACCCACGTGCAAGGGTCTTCTTGTTCTTTTCCTTTTGTTGGGAATGTTGGTGTTCCCTTGATGGCCACTTTAATTATTCTTGGATTCACCCTTGGGATACCAATTTAGTTATTTTCCACTCGGACAGTCCTTCATGCTCCTGACGCTTCTTAGGAAAACAACTTATGTCAAGAGCATCAAAACATTGTCTCCCCTTCACCAGTAGAATCGAGTCCTCCTCTTTCTACCTCATGTGGTGAAAGTTATGATACTAGTAATCAATAGTCTAAAAGGAATAAAAGGAGTAAGAAGAAGAAGAAGACGAAAAATCAAGGGGGAAGTCTCCCAGACTCTGTAGTTCATGTTGGGGGCATCAACCCATCCTCTACAAGTCATGATGGGGAAATTCATCCAACCTATATGAGTCATGTTGGACCCAACCACCCAAACTATGGAGGTCATGTTGGGGGAAAACAACCATCCTCTCCAATTCATGTTGGACCCAACCACCCAACCTCTACTAGTCATGCTAGGGAAAACTACCCAACCTCTAAAGGTCATGTTGGGTGTAAACAACCAGCCTCTATAATTCATGTTGGACCCATCCACCCAACCTCTGCTAGTAATGTTGGGGACAACTACCTAGTCTCTGTAGGTAATGCTGGGGGTAAACAACCAGCCTCTATAAGCCATGTTGGACCCATCCATCCAGCCTCTTCTATTCATGCTAGGGGGAATCACCCAACCTCTTCTATTCATGCTGGGAGAAATCACCCAGCCTATGCTATTCATGCTGGGGGAAATCAACTAGCCTTTGGAGGTGATTCTAGGGGAACATAGTCAGCCAATGCAAGTCATGTTGACACTATTGAGAAAAACAACAATATAGGACGCAAGCTTAAGTTCCCTTGTAATATTTGTGAGGGATATTACCTTACCCATATTTTCCCTGCTATTTCATAAGTACAAAGAGTGTGGTCTGAGACTCAAGGATATTATTTTCCTGACCAACTTGTGATTTCCCCAAAACTTATTTAACCTCCGGTTGATCAACTAGTTGAACCAATGTAATATTTGGTCAATCCCACTTTTCCTTCGCAAAGTGACATCCATAAAGTGGTTGAACCAATGAAATCTTTGCTTAATCCCACTCTTCCTTCAGAGAGTGAACTAGAGTGGTTGAATCAATGCAATATTTGATCTATCCCACTCTTCCTTTGGAGAGTGAGTTGTTTTCTAGTCATGTTTTCTTCACTTCTAGTTCATAACTTTCTGGACAAGGGGGGACTTACTTCTCTTTGAATGAACCCCCTCTAAGCCCATGGATTGAGTCCTTTGATTAGGAAAGTCTAGCTGAGCCATACTTTTCAATTCAAGGTCCAATTTGAACACTACATGGTCACTCGTTGTATTGTAGATGAAGGATCCTCTATTAGTATTTTATCCACACATGGTTGAAGAGGTGTGGTATATCCTAGCCTTGTTTCAACTGTTAATCAGTAATTGGCCTTTAATAGAATACCTAGTTAAACTTTGGGAATTATTTCTCAAAAACTTGTTACTTTGGGTGGGAATACTATCTTAGTTTATTTTATTGTTATAGAGTACCCCTTGGACTTCAATATGCTCCTTGGGCGTGATTATGTATATACTATGAACATCATGGTGTCTGTACTCTTTCATGCAATGTATTTTTCTCACAATGAAAGCGTTGTCATTGTTGATCAGTTGGAATTTGTTGATCCCTCTCATTACCTGAATTTAGACCAAGTCTATCCTTTGTCAATTCCCAATGTTTCGATAGAAACTACCCCTCCATGGGTGAATTATGTGGCCTCATATCCCTTGTGTCCAATTTATGCTGAGAATAAGATTTTGTATTCATGCTACCTTATTGGCACTCAGTCCCAACAGTTGATCAGGTGATTTATCTAATGGGGACATTGGATCCCACTCTCCAACCTATTGATCAAACTAAATTTTCAAACATCTGTTCCATTTGGGATGGTATACTTCCTTCGGATGAAGTCTTCCTAGAGTATGTGATCTAGTATGACATTATTTTGGATGTTGACTTAGTTAAGTTTAGATCCAACCATAAATTGTTTTTTGAGTATGATATTTCTGATGATTGATCCTCATAAGTTGGCACTGTTGAGTCTTTGGACTCTCCCATCTAATGGTATGTTAGTGATCCTCATGAGTTTGATTCTTCTTGTAGAATTTTCCACTCACATGATGCTAAGTCTAATTCTTGCAAACTCCATCACCTTTTCTAACTTTATATTTCCTCTTGAGCTTGATCCTATTGATTCTAAATCCTCAATCCTCAGCACAATAGAGTCTTCCTTAATTAACTCTACCTTGAGTATGGCTCTTGTTGATCCAGTGGATTATTCCTTTTCAAAGTTACACTAATCCAAGATAAAGGAATATGGTACAATGGTTCAAATAAAAATGGTGGAAACACACAAGCGTCGGAGGTCGAAAGAAGATCTCTTTCCACAATGTCATAGGTCGGAAGAAGATCTCTTTCTGCAACGTCGGAGCACACAAGCATCGGAGGTCGGAAGAAGATCTCTTTCTGCAACGGTGAAAACTTAAATGACGTTCAGAATGGATCAGAAGTCGGAGCGATAAGGAGCCAAAATAGGGAAACTTAAATCTTAAGGATCGACGAAGTAAATCGACGGAAACAGAAGACTTAGAGATAGCGCTATCTGCCACTACAGAAGACTTAGAGACAAGACGTCCCGATGGAAAAATTGATGGTAGCTAATTGAGACAGAGTTCATCGGAGCTAGTTGCTTATCACTCTTTCGCAATAGTGGAAGTGCAGATGACTAAAACTTTCGACTCAAATACACTGCAATGCATGGTGACATTTCTAAACAGGTTGTAGTTTGGTGCACGGTTAGGATGGATAAAACGAAGCATTGCAACCTTTTTGAAGTTGTTCACATATGGTTCCGTTTTGGCACAGCTCCGTCATATATATATATATATATATATATACGACGTTATAGCGAAGTTCAAATCCTTGGCATGGTGGGAATATCTCACATGTAGAACATTATGATATGTCAGGCTATGTGTATAGCTCGTACTGTATACAGATTATTTGTAACAGTTTGGCGAAGTTTTTTCTTGGCAGTTATAATATTTGATCCGTCACCACAGTTGGGATAACGTGGAAAAGCATATGAACAGCCGGATGCAACGTTTCAGAATATGAAACAGCCTGTTATGATGAATGAGTTGGCATTTGGCAGGACGATATGAACAGTCGCATTTTTTAACATTTGGCTCATTGGTATCTATTTAAAAGGGAGTTCGTTCAAAGCGCAGTACATCATTTTTTGGGTTATGCGAAGCTTTGAGAGTTTGCTGTAAAGTGTTCCGATGCTGTTACTATGGAAGTCGACATTCTCTGTCATCCTTTGGATTTCTTTGTCTTATGAAGGCTGATTGTAATTTCCAGAGAAAGGTCTTAAAGACTTTGTACAGCATTCTATTTACAGCTGCTGAAGTTGTTTCCAGAACCATTTTGTACCATTTTAAGAGATTAATTGGATCGGTTCCCATTGGAGAGGGACCCGGACTCGTAGCCCAGTGAAGGGGGTGAACTCCGTTATCAACGTCTTTTTATGACTCTCTGTTTCTATGTTTTCTTCTTTGCATCTATTTATCAGTGTTGTTTTCCATTCTGAGCATTTAATTTCTGTTAATGTTGTTCCATTAATTAACCTGTTGCATGCATTATTTTACAACAAACTTTTAATGCACTCAAGTTGAGGTCCGATAGATCATGTTATGGTATCAGAGCTGGTTGACTGTTTGTGCAAGTTTGTGAATGCTTACCAGGTCCAGGTCAAAGGTTGGTGAAGGAGAATTAGTTGAAGGAGACCCTGAGATTGGCTCCAGGAGAACATTCTCAAGAACCATGTCTTCTCCACGAGGGGAAGAAGAAGGACATACAGAATGGGAAAAAACTGTTATTTCTGAATCTGAGTTTTTAGAGGCTTTTATGAGCATGAAAGCCATGATGGAAATTCTACTCGATGAGTGAGCAGAAAGGAAGAAGAAAGAAGAAGTATCTTCATCCAGAGATGCAGAAGTGAAGCTGGAAGAAAAGGGTAAAGGAGAAGGAGGTGATGGTGATCCTCCTGAAACTCAACAAAATTTCTCTTCTTCTCATACTTCTCATTCAAATAATGCAAGTCCTAATATGCCTTATTTCAAATTGGATGTAAAATTTGAATTACCTATTTATAATGGAGATTTAGATGCTGAAAAATTAGACAATTGGATCAAGCAGCTTGAAGTATATTGTAGGGTGCAGGGCATTAATGATGACCCTTCCAGGATTCAATTGGCCGCTTTGAGGATGAGTGGAATGGCTCTTACTTGGTGGGAGAGCAAGATTCAGCAAGATCTTCGAAAGAATGGTAAAATTATTTCAGTTTGGAATGAATTCACCGAAGTATTAAGAAAGCAATTTTATCCTTTAGGTCACATGCAACAATTAACCATGAATTGGAAAATGTTTAGACAAGCTAAAGGACAAATCATTCAATATTATACTCATGAATTCAGAAAGAGGGCTATTGCATTGAATGTTTCATTAGATACACAGGAAACTCTTCTTAAGTACATTGGTGGCATGCATTCTTATTTGAAACATACCTTGTTGATGTTTAATCCCAGTAATTTAGATGATGTATGTGTTCAAGCTACCCATTTGGAATCCAGGGGTAAGCATGCTAATGATAATTTTGTGAAGAAATCATTTAAATCTAACAGCAAATCAAAAGGTCAAGATAAGGGGAAAAAGAAGATGGCTACTGTTAAGAAAGAGGGTGAAAAGCCTACGTGTTCGCATTGTCAGAAGGGACATGATGTCTCTAAGTGTTGGAAACTTCATCCGGAGTTAAGGCCAAAGAAGTACGGAGGAAACAAAGATAAAGGAAAAGCAAAAGCTACTGCAGCCATTATTCAAGACTTGGGATCCGACTCAGGTGATGAAACAAAGGTTACTGCTGTTGGAATCCAAGGTAAGGATAAAAGTATCTCACTTCCCATTGATGCAAAATCAAGTCCTAGTGCAAGTACAAATCTGCCATCTACTTCTAAGCTAAATGATAAAGATAGAAGTGCACTGTTTCATGTTCGTGTCATTGCAAATCACACAAAGATTGATAAATTGTTTGATAGTGGTTCACAAGTAAATATGATATCAGAAGAAGTGGTTAAGAAATTGCATTTTTTTACTGTGCCTCATGAAAATCCCTATCCTCTAGGTTGGGTTACTAATGATACACGATTGCAAGTTACAAAGAAATGTGTATTAAAATTTGCAATTACTGAAAAGTTTAGGGATGAGGTAGAATTGGATGTAGTACCACTTGACATTTGTGGAATTGTACTTGGGAGAGCATATAGATCTGTAGACAAACACACAACTCACAAAGAAGATCTCACAATTTACTCAGCCATTGAAGAATGAAACAGTGCAAAAGGCTTGCAGTTGTGAATGCTTTCATTAATAAAAAAAGTAATCCAGATAATAATTACAATGATGTAAAATGGCTTTAATAGCCACAAGCAATTCGAATCCACCTGAGGAAGTTCGAATTGATGACTCTACTTGACTGTAGGTAACCAAGACTTGTCTAAATCACAATTGGAGTTCTAAAACACAACCAACTGTTACATTTAGTATTAAATAATGGTTAATTGACCATGGTAGGTGAGAAAAGCGCCCCACATGTGTGCAATTAATTAAACCATTATTTAACTGAATGTAACTGACTCCTAACTTGGCTTGACTAGTCATCAACTAAAGTTAAGGACCCAGTAGTTAACTGTCCTTGTCTAAATCATAACCGAAGTTCTAAAACACAACCAACTGTTACATTTAGTATTAAATAATGGTTAACTGACTGTGGTAGGTGAGAAAAATTCCCCACATGTGTGCAATTAATTAAAACATTATTTAACTGAATGTAGAGAGCTAGAACTGAATGTAACTGACTCCTAACTTCGCTTGACTAGTCATCAACTGAAGTTAACTGACCTTGGTTGGTTTTGGCACTCCCAGTTACTTCCTAAATTGTAGGGATTGATCTAGGAGACTCCTAAACTTATGCAATCAAGTGCAATAAGTGGCAGTGAGCCTTAATTAGTGTTCCCCACACTTTGGTAACTCAAACATGTGCCCCAATTAGGTCAAGTTTAACCAATGGTGCTAATGACTATAAATAGACTGGATGGACTCCCGATTTAGACATGACTCACGATTTAGACATATGACCAAATTTGGACAAGGGAGGATTAATAATCCTAACACCCCCCCTGAATGCTAACTTGGACAAACTGTGGGCCCTGGTAACTAAGACCATAGGTCACCCATTACATCAAGTAAAATAAAGTAACTGCTCAAAAATAAGGTGCTTGGGGAAAAACCACATGGGAAAAAAAAACCCCTTCTAATTAAGCAGGTAGAATCAAGATCAATCTGGTTCTTCCGTGCACAGGTATCCTGGGGCCTGGCATATGAACCTCTCCATCATATTTCTGGAGGAATATTCCTCTTTGGAAGAATAATGATATGCTCAACTAAATCAGAAATATAGACAGCTGCCAGATGAAGATTGGACCCATGTAGAGCAACTGAAGTCAACTGAAAAGTGAGGAAAGGTTCTTGAGAATTCAAAGAATGTGAAGAACACTAAAGAAACTGATATGTTGCAGCCATGAACAGAAAACCATGAGTGGTAATAACAGCCCCAAGTGTTAGGAGTAGGTGTCCAGGCAGATGCAGAAAATCTTCCTCTTTACTAGTTCTGTGAGAAGATGAGCATGTGATCAATGGTAGAGAAGCACTGGGACTGTTGAGAGCGAATGCTGGAGCTCCATAGTATGATATAGCTTCTGAAATAGATAATGAATCACATAATAAAATATCTTCAACCTCATATGAGGAAACCAACACCAAATCCCCATCAGCAGTTTTGAAGAGAAAGTGTGGTACTTCATTTTTCACACCGGAATTGGTGAGAGCAGCTACAAGCATGATTGAATGCTTTTGAATTTTAAAATATGAACCAAATAATATCAGATCAGAAAGTAAATCAGATCTAAACAGGTTCAAAACAGATCCAAAACTGTGAAATGGAATCAAATCCCCAGTAGCAGTTTTGTAGGAGACTTGCGGTACTTGTTTCTTCACACCGTTGATGAGAACAGCTACAAGCGGTACTGAAAGATTATGAATTTGATATATTAAACCAAGAAATATCAGATCAAATCTTAATAAGATCATATCATATCCAATAAGGTTAATATCAGATTCAAATAAATGGTTAACCGAGACGGTGGATGCACAACTTTCTTCTTCTTCAAAATTCTGAATTTTGGTGCATGCAATCCTGCAGGAATTTGCTGGAAAAACTAGATCATGGGGAGAAAATGGATCACTCTGGTAATCTGATATTTCTTCCAAAATTTCCAAGGTATCACATATTTGCACACCAGCAGCAACATTAGAGGAAGAAAAATAAAATTTCTCTTCACTTTCGGAAGCAATTACTAGTAAATTTTGCACAGAATTTAAAGGAAAATCACCGGTGAATGTTTGCATGGAAGTGCAGCATAATTTTTCTTCAATATCAGAGATTCGAATGTCTTCTTCTGTTTCAGCAATATGAGAAGATGAGATATCATATATCTCATGAACTTCCGGAGCATCAGGAGAAGGAGTCACTGCATGGAGACTGTCTTCAATTCGAATTGACTGTGTAGAAGTTTCTGCTTCTTCTTCATCTTGAAAAACTTCATCAGAGAGAGTGGAGGCCAATATTTTTGGAGCAAGGATGCTTGTGGTGCTGGATGTGCTCCATGTGCTTCCAAAGGTTCTGTCCAATCTTGCTCAGAGTTCCTGTGGATCTTTAATATATCTACTGTGGTAGCGCATGCTAGGAGAAAGAGCCAGTTCCATTATTTCAAAAGCTGCATCCTTTGCATTTAGCCAGTCATTTTCACTCTCAAAGGAATTTCTACCTAATCCATCAGACACCCAAAAGAGTTTTCGTCTATGCATAAATCCAATCATCTTCACCTTCCATTCAAAATAGTCTGAGGATCGAGTGAGAAGAGGAACTGATGAATTCATTTCGAAGTTGTACCTGCAAAACAAAAAAAATGATCCAGTAGGAGATCTGAGGAGGAGAAGTGCCTTGTCCGTCGAGGCTCTGATACCATGTTAAATTTGAGCATATAGATCTGTAGACAAACACACAACTCACAAAGAAGATCTCACAATTTACTCAGCCATTGAAGAATGAAACAGTGCAAAAGGCTTGCAGCTGTGAATGCTTTCATTAATCAAAAAAAGTAATCCAGATAATAATTACAATGATGTAAAATGGCTTTAATAGCCACAAGCAATTCGAATCCACATGAGGAAGTTCGAATTGATGACTCTACTTGACTGTAGGTAACCAAGACTTGTCTAAATCACAATTGGAGTTCTAAAACACAACCAACTGTTACATTTAGTATTAAATAATGGTTAACTGACTGTGGTAGGTGAGAAAAGTGCCCCACTTGTGTGCAATTAATTAAACCATTATTTAATTGAATGTAACTGACTCCTAACTTGGCTTGACTAGTCATCAACTGAAGTTAAGGACCCAGTAGTTAACTGTCCTTGTCTAAATCATAACCAGAGTTCTAAAACACAACCAATTGTTACATTTAGTATTAAATAATGGTTAACTGACTGTGGTAGGTGAGAAAAATGCCCCACATGTGTGCAATTAATTAAACCATTATTTAACTGAATGTAGATAGCTAGAACTGAATGTAACTGACTCCTATCTTGGCCTGACTAGTCATCAACTGAAGTTAACTGACCTTGGTTGGTTTCGGCACTCCCAGTTGCTTCCTAAATTGTAGGGATTGATCTAGGAGACTCCTAAACTTATGCAATCAAGTGAAATAAGTGGCAGTGAGCCTCAATTAGTGTTCCCCACACTTTGGTAACTAAAACATGTGCCCCAATTAGGTCAAGTTTAACCAATGGTGCTAATGACTATAAATAGACTGGATGGACTCCCGATTTAGACATATGACCAAATTTGGACAAGGGAGGATTAATAATCCTAACAGGGAGTCCATATTTGTATGACTGAAAAGCAGTCTTTTATAGGGTGCAGAATAAGTATCATATTTTTAAAGAAGGTGTAGAATATATTGTACGAGCACATAAGATAAAAACCAATCTAGCAATAGTCTCCGCAAGACAAATGAAGAGGTTGGTAAATGCTAGTAAGAATTTTGTGTTAATGATGGTTAAGATGAAAAATGATGAGATCTCTAAATATTTTGAAGGATGTGATCCTAAAAAGAAATCTGAATTGATTGAAATTATTTCTGAGTATGATGATTTGTTTCAAGATCCGAAAGGGTTACCACCGAAGAGAGAGATTCAGCATGAGATACATTTGCAGCAGGATGTGCCACTCCCAGACATAGCCATGTACCGGATGTCTGTAATGCAGAATGAGGAGATCAAGAAACAGGTTCAGGAGCTGATTGAGAAGGGGGTCATCCGGCCGAGCACTTCTCCTTGCGGCTCTCAAATGGTCTTGGTTCCAAAGAAGCATGGGTCGTGGAGGATGTGTATCGACTACAAGGCCCTTAACAAAATCACCATTAAAAATAGGTATCCTCTTCCTCGCATTGATGATTTGCTTGATTAGTTGAAACATGCAACTTATTTTAAAAAATTGGATCTACGTAGTGGGTATCATCAAATCCGTGTTGCTGAGCATAATGCTTGGAAAACAGCTTTTAAAACAAAACAGGGTTTGTATGAATGGCTTGTGATGCCTTTTGGGCTCTGTAATGCACCTGCTACTTTCATGCGGGTCATGAATGATGTCTTTCGTTCATTCATTGATGATTTTGTAATTGTATACTTGGATGATATCCTTGTGTTTAGCAAAACTTGGGAAGAGCATGTTGTACATGTGAAGAAAATTTTAGATGTACTGAGAAAGGAAAATCTTTATGTAAAAATGTCTAAATGTGAATTTGCTAAAACTTCTTTAGTATATCTAGGCCATATTATTGGGGGAGGCCACCTGTGAGTGGACCCAGCCAAGGTTGTTGTCATTGTAAATTGGCCACGGCCTAACACCATTACTGAAATCAGAAGTTTTTTGGGTGCGGTTCAGTATTGGAGGAAATTCATTTCTGGGTTTTCCTCCATTGCTGCTCCATTACATGCGTTGACAAGCATTAAAGAAATTTTCCAGTGGGGAGGCAAGCATCAGAGAGCCTTCAACACTTTGATGGAAAATATTAGCACAGCACCAGTTCTGACATTGCCAGATTTGCAGCAGCCATTTGAGATCGAAACCGATGCCAGCGGGTTTTCCATGGGAACAGTTTTGATGCAAGGGAGAAAGCCAGTTTGTTACCATTCAGAAACATTCTCTACTGCGGTAAGTAACTATCCAAACTATGAAAAAGAATTGTATTCTTTAGTACAGAGTGTGAAGAAGTGGAAGCATTATATCGTGGGAAAAGAGAGTCATACATACTGATCATCAGCCACTTCAATATTTACAATCTCAAACTAAAATACAACAAAGTAGGCATTTAAGATGGATGGGGTTCTTACAACAGTTTCATCTCGTAATTAAGTACAAAAAGGGAATTCATAATAAAGTAGCGGACATGTTATCAAGGCCACCTATGAATGCTTCAATCATTCTTCAGAACAGTTCATTAACACATGAAATTTATATTGAACAGTATGCAGAAGATAAAGATTTTAAGGAAGTATATGCATCACTAATACATGGTAAACAGGAAGAGAACTATTATGTGCATAATCAGCTCTTGTATCATCTTGGTAAACTTTGTATTCCAGAGAAAGAGAGAGTGCAAGTGATTCGAGAAGCACATAGTTCATTAATTACAGGACATTTTGGTGTAAGTAAAACACTGTCATTATTGCAGAATCATTGTTATTGGCCTCAGATGCAAGAAACTGTAGCTAAATATATAAGAGGTTGTGTTATGTGTGCAACAAGTAAGCCTAGCAATAGGAAATTGGGTTTGTACACACCTCTTCCAGTTTCTTCTCGTCCTTGGGAAAGCATTTCTATGGACTTCGTAGGAGGAATACCTATGTCTAGAAAAGGGCATGATTACCTATATGTTGTTGTGGATAGGTTCAGCAAAATGTGTGTCTTAATGCCATGTAACAAGCAGATCACTGCTGAACAAATAGCTCACCTATTCTTTCAGAATGTTTGGGTACATTTTGGGCTGCCCATGTCTATCATATCTGATCGAGATTCCGGGTTCTTGGGAGAATTCTGGTCAACTCTATGGGAGCTTATGGATACTAAACTTAAGAAGAGTACAAATTTTCATCCACAGAACGATGGACAAACAAAGGTAGTGAACAGAACAGTGGTTCAGCTGCTCACAGGATATTGTAGTAAACATCCTAAACTTTGGGATGAGCAGTTGCAGTATATACAACATGCTTACAATCATGCAGTTCATTCTTCCACGAAAAGATATCTTTTTGAAACTTGTTTTGGTTATTTGCCAAAAACACTGATGGACTTCTATTTTGGAAAAGATGCAGTGGATGGACATCATGATGTAGATAAAGCTTTAAAGTTCATTCAGAGAATCCAAGTAGTGCAGCAGGCAGTTCAAGAATAGTTGGAGAAGAGCCAAGCAAAGTACAAGGCCAGGCATGACAAACATCGAGTTGATCATCAATTTTAGGTTGGTGACCGAGTTTGGTTACACATCACCAAAGAAAGAATGAAAGTTGAAGGTAAAAAGATTAAGCATATCAGGTATGGTCCTTTTGAGATCTTGGAAAAGATCGGTACTAATGATTTTTGCTTGAATTTACCTCCATACATGCAAATTTATTCAGTTATCAATGTTGAGAATCTTAAATTGTATGAGCCTCCTATGATCATGGATGAGGAAATTAACATGCAGATTCCTTCAGTTGATGATTTGGCACCTGCATATATGAGAGAGTTGCAGGATGATGTTATTCTTGACAGAAATGTAAGGACTTCATGAAGGGGGAATGCTGAGTACCTTCGAGTGGGGTTGAAAGGAATGCATCCTAGCAAAGCAAGATGGATGGAGATTGGAAAAGTGAGGGAGCTGTACCCTCACTTACTTGCAGAATAATTAAGGCTTTTGGTGGTCCAAAATTTCTCCAATGGGGAGGAATGATCCAGTGGATTATTCCTTTTCAAAGTTACACTGATCCAAGATAAAGGAATATGGTACAATGGTTCAAATAAAAACGGCAGAAACACACAAGCATCGGAGGTTGGAAGAAGATCTCTTTCCGCAACATCGGAGGTCGGAAGAAGATCTCTTTCCGCAACGTCGGAGGTCGGAAGAAGATCTCTTTCCGCAATGGCAAAAACTTAAATGACGTTCAGAATGGATAGGAAGTCGAAGCGATAAGGAGCCAAAATTGGGAAACTTAAATATGAAGGATCGGCGAAGTAAATCGACGGAAATGGCAGACTTAGAGATAGCGCCATCCGCCACTGCGGAAGACTTAGAGACAAGACATCCCGATGGAAAACCCGATGGCAGCCAATTGAGATAGAGTTCATCGGAGCTAGTTGCTTATCACTCTTCCGCAACAGTGGAAGCACAGATGACTAAAAATTTTGAATCAAATACACTGCAATGCGCGGTGACATTTCTAAACAGGTTGTAGTTTCGTGCATAGTTAGGATGGATAAAATGAAGCATTGCGACCTTTCTGAAGTTGTTCACATATGGTTCCGTTTTGGAACAGCTTCGTCATATATATATATATATATATATACAACGTTATAGCGGAGTTCAGATCCTTGGCATGGCGGGAATATCTCACATGTAGAGCATTATGATGTGGCAGGCTATGTGCTTATTTGTAATAGTTTGGCGAAGTTTTTTCTTGGCAGTTATAATATTTGATCCATCACCACAGTTGGGATAACGTGGAAAATCATATGAACAGCCGGATGCAACATTTCAGAATATGAAACAGCCTGTTATGATGAATGAGTTGGCATTTGGCAGGAGGATATGAACAATCGCATTTTTTAACGTTTGGCTCATTGGTATCTGTTTAAAAGGGAGTTCGTTCAGAGCATAGTACATCGTTTTTTTGGTTATGCGAAGCTTTGAGAGTTTGCTATAAAGTGTTCCGATGCTGTTACTGTGGAAGTCGACATTCTCTGCCATCCTTTGGCTTTCTTTGTCTTACGAAGGCTGATTGTATTTTCCAGAGAAAGGTCTTAAAGACTTTGTACAACATTCTATTTACAGTTGCTGAAGTTGTTTCCAGAACCATTTTGTACCATTTTAAGAGATTAATTGGATCGGTTCCCATTGGAGAGGGACCCGGAGACGTATCCCAGTGAAGGGGGTGAACTCCATTATCAACGTCTGTTTATGAATCTCTGTTTCTGTGTTTTCTTCTTTGCATCTATTTATCAGTGTTGTTTTCCATTCTGAGCATTTAATTTCTGTTAATGTTGTTCCATTAATTAACCTGTTGCACGCATTCTTTTACAACAAACTTTTAATGCACTCAAGTTGAGGTCCGACGGATCACTTGTTGATGATAGCAAAGTTGAAAATGTTTCTACTAAAGTGACCTATATCAAATATTTCCTTCTAAATATGATATTGGTACTATTGTTTCTTGGTGACTGGATTCTTAGTTGGATTCATGACTGCTTATTAGTCCCTTTTTATATTTAAGTTATAACATCATTTGTATATACCTTGCTCATCATTTATGACTCTGAGGTAAGATTCCATTCTTTTAGCTCGTTAAATAATCCCTCATCTTTTCTATCATCATGACTTATATTTGTATCATTTTTCCATTTCAACTTGACACCCTTTACCTGGAAGAGATGCTCCCTGAGTGTTCTTATCTAGCTCATGTTCCTTGAATTATGCTTAGGTTTGTTCCTTGCGCTTGGAAGTATTTTCGCATGCCCTTAACACTTGTCTCCTCTCATTAAGAACATTCTTCTAGGTTTCCTTCGAGCTTGTTAAAAATAGTAAGGATTCCATGAGATGAATTTCTTGGGCTTGTTAAAACTTTAGGAGAAAGGAATATGGAGTTTTATCTAACCTCTTGTTAAACTCCTTAAATATGAAAAGATTGTCAATTTCGCGTGTCCCTTCAAAATCGTTAAAGGAATTGAAGGAACGTCCACATATGTATAAGTTTAACCCTTTTCAAGACCATGTGGATTATTTATGAAAAATGAATGCTCTAGTTCAATATGGATAGAAGAGTATTCCTAGATATAGGTTTATCTCTTTTTCGAGCCTGGAGACTAAAGTTACCAAAAAGGAACCATTTTGAGCTAACTTTTTCTTTTTCATGCTCTAGATTAAAACATGAAAAATAGTCTAAGCGTTCTTTGTGCTATTTTCATACTCGATAAAATTAAGGACAAATGAATTGAGTTTATTGTATGTTTCCACATACTCGCAAATCGATGGAACAACACGAGTTATAGTGCTTTCCTTCACACTTGTTAAACTAAAGATTTATGCTTCCGAAGGAGGATCGGTATGGTAATAATTTAACCCTTTTTTGGGCATCGCCAACTAACTACAAAAAATGAATACCTTCGTTCTCCTGAGCTAAGAGAGTTCTCCTCTGGATTGTTTTGTACTTTTTTATACTTTGGAGACTATCTTTACAAAAATGTTTCCCACTAGAATCTTTTTTGGTGTTTTCACTCTCAAATTTTGAAAAATCCACCGAGAACTTACCAATTCGGGATCGTAAAATCCATATATCGGTGTTTATCAAGTATTCTTCTATCTCTTCTTCAAACTTTCTCAACAATGAAGAAGGTCTCGAGTTTGCTTCTTGGAATCGTTAAACCTATAAAAGAAATATATTCTTTAAAAGAGATAAAGGGAAGGGAATAATATCCATAAATTTATTAATTGTTTGGTAGCAAGTTCACATTTTCCTTGACAAAAGTGCCATCTTAAGTCTCTCAACTGTCAGGTTCTAGTTTTGGTATTTATGTTTCAACTTGAACTCTGAGTTTTTAATCCTCCAAATCATTACTCTTCCAATCATATGGAGAATCTGTTAATGTCTCCTACATCGCAGATTTGTCTCATTGTTTCCTTTGAATCTAATGTTTCTCGAGTCACTTTTGTGTCATGCTCATTGTTTAAGGATAAAACCTATGTTGTCCATTCTGCGGTTTCCTTGATTTTATATGTTGACCACTCCCTGGTATCAATTCATTACATCAAGTCTTCAATAGTCCTTGTTGCAAAAAAATTTCCTAATTCCAAATCAAATCAGTCTTTGATTTTCCTCATCTTGGATGATGGAGTATACCTTAATTCCTCCATTCCAATGGATCTCTTCCTATCAAATTCAACTCATGTTGATATGGGAATAATATTTAGATATTATGACAGTACTTGGGGGGTTGTAGTCATTAGTTGTAGTTTCCCTCACTATTGGGTAGAAGGAATACCTTAATGTTCCCTACTTGATTTATTCTTCAGGTGTTCAACTTCAAGACCATTTAATCACACTTGTTAGAATGTGCTAGTTAACTTGGGGAACATTTTCATTACTAGTGGTTTACCTTGCGCTTGTTAAGGGTTTTCATCAATGACCAGTAATTAAATGGTTTCCTCCATGTTCGAATTCAGTTCCCCTATTCACATGGTTAGTATTCGTACCTTTGGGCAATTTGGATTGAATACCTTGGACCAACCATAACATAATCATATTTTTCTATTTCTTGAGTTGCACAAGACCTTGTCACACATCATATGACATTTTTTGAGACATATATACACCTTTTGTTTCTTGTGGCTATTATCGATTAGTGAGTATGGATCCATCTTGTTCATTTGTGGCCATGACTCCTCTATATTTTACATGGCACCTTTTTTCATATTGTGTGACCATGATAGTCACATTAGTTATACACATGTTGGATCCTCCTTGTAGCTTTCTTGCCATCATTTGTACATGGACATGTATGTCCCATATATCAGATTGTTTAACATTTTTACTTTCTTTCATGTACTTTCTTTTGAGCCTACGATATTGGTTTCTTCAGTTTCTTCAACTCCATGACCCAACCATCCCTTATTTATAATGTATTTCAGTTATCGTCTTACCCTCTAACCTCATACATTAGGGGGCATATGTTATATCCAAAATTGGCACTTATTTGTCTATGACAACACTTATATGTTTCAGTTAGATGACTCCACTTGCATGATGATACTACATGAACTTATTGTCACTCACCCAAAGGAAACTTAGTGTATGGAAGAGCCATATTCGGTACTTTTGTAGCATCCACATACCTCTTTCTTAGTTCTTTGGATACTTAGGAGGTCTCCATCCTCGATCCTATCACTTCGATTTTCTATATAAGAGAGGGATAGGGAAAAATGAAAGGCACTTGGCCTACATTATTGTTACTCTATGAGAATTTGGTCTATAATCCCCCTCACCTATGCCCTAGTTTCCATCTACCCTTGCTACAGAGATTAGCAGTTGGCATTCATGGAAGAGAGAAGAAGGATATCTATATTGAAGGTTTCACAAGGTTCCTTCAATGATGACAAGGAATATTTGTACTTGTTTCATTGATTAATAGATATTTGTCATTCTTCCCTTTCCAAATCATTGTGTATGTCTCATATTTTGATTAGATGTTGATTCTTATGAGATCAGGGTTCCATGTTATTCTGAATATCAATATTTTATATGTAGTAAAATTTGTTTGAGGAAGGTTTGAAGTGGTTTTTTAGGTCCCTTGATTGAAGATAAAGAGGATAACTCAAGGAAATGATTGGATCAAACTTCAATTTGTATGGTACAAACCCTCCTAACCCTTGAAATTTTTCTTAGTCATCGTATTTTCATAACTTTATAGGTCTATCTGTAGCCCTAGTATGTTGGTGGCCTCAATCCAACTATAGGAACACTTTTCCTAACAATAGTACTCAATGGAGGAGTGAAGGATACCCTAATATCAAGTACAACATGTAAATAGAATATGGATCAGTTTAGGATCAAGGATGAGTGGTTAGCTAGGAATTTGATTTGTGAATATTTCAAAGTTCGTGATGTTCATCCTTTTCATCAATAGGGAATCATAGATGATAATGTCATTAAAAATCTATGAAATTTATCCAAATAATTTCTAGCAACTATGCAGTATTTTATTCTCTGATTATTAAGTTTTTAATGGTTATACAAGATATGATAAAATTTAGCATTATAACATCAAAACCATTTGCAAAATGATCAGTGAAAGATATACAAGCACAACCACACAAAAGAAAACAAATATTTATCCCAGGAAACCCTCATGGGGAATAAAACCCAACAAAATTTCCTATGTATAAGATGTACCAAAATTACAAGACAAGACCCCAAACAGGCGCGCCTTCCTCCAACAGATATATATATATATATATATATATATCATGTGCGCTATCCACAAGTGAGTGTGTGTTCAAATGAGGAACATGACTCCTCTATTTATACTCCTTTTGTCACTTGAATTTTAACGTAACAATCCGTCCCCACTTAACTGGATGGGACGACTTCACTTAGGAAGACTCAAATATTATATTATATTCATTATGGTACTATTGACTTGACTTGCAAAGGAGGCTTTACCTCATGAATCTTTGATTACCAAATACAATAGTAACATATTGACGGAGGAATAATAACATCTCCTATAGGGTACATCAGTAAAACACGTTTAGAATGTCCTTTGAATTTACATTATTCAACACTCCCTCTTAACGAGAAGGTATTCTATTGATAACATCATCATCAACTATAGGAGTAACAAGAGAGAGAGCATTTGTAACATCATCAAGGTGGTACACCTATATGTCATAGGGATTTTTCTATAATCATCAATAACTGCAACATTTACTCTTCAATGTCTTCAGTACTGGAACATCATATTCTAGAACAACAAGTCTTTATCTTATTCACCACTTGATCACTTGATCCTTTGCAGTGACACTTCAATATTCTTGATCCTTTGTAGCAGCACTTTGATCTTGTTGATCCTTTTCATTAGAAATTAGATCTTCTTTATCCTTTGCAACACAACTTCTATATTCTTGATCCTTTGCAGCAGCACTTCGATCTTCTCAATCCTTTGTAGAATCACTTCAATATTCTTGATCCTTTGTAGTAACACTTCGATCTTCTTGATCCTTTGAAGGCACACTTCAATCTTCTTGATCCTTTGTAGCAACACTTCGATATTCTTGATCCTTTGCACCACCACTTCAATCTTCTCAATCCTTTGTAGTAGAACTTCGATCTTCTCTATCCTTTGCAGTAGCACTTTGATGTTCTTGATCCTTTGCATTAGCACTTCTATCTTCTCAATCCTTTGCAACAACACTTCTATATTCTCGATCCTTTTCATCAACACTTCAATGTTATGATCCTTTTCAATAGCACTTCATTCTTTCGATCCTTCTTGCTGCATCACTACCTGCAGTACACATGATATATTTGCGGGATGATCAATCCTTATCACTTTAGGACATAGGTCTAATGATGATGCAATGATCCATCATATCACTCCCCCTTAATGAGGAGGGTCCATAGTATCGACCAATGAATCATCTACAACCAAGTGTAGATCTCATCCGCATGTGAATGCGGGACTTATCGTCTATAAGGACTCAACGTAGACCATCCTCATCCTGTTATATATAGGACCACTCCAAATGAGTGTTATACTACAAAATCTACATGTACATGTAGGAATACTATTTATACAAGAGTATTGTCTGTAGTTGCAGATCTCGACCACACCTAGATGCAGGCCCTCATCGTAGGACATCCTCAGCGTGAAATATAGGACCACTCCATGTGGGTGTTATACTACAACATCCATGAGGACTCATCATAGAGAATCCTTAGCACTAAATATAGGACCATTCCTAATAAATTTTTATTCTATGGAATATACATATAAATGTACGTATAATCTCCATGTGAGAGTAACTTTTGTAGGGTAAATCTCGATCGCACCTAAATGCAGGCCCTATCGTCCGTAAAGACTTATCATAGAACATCCTCAAATTCAAAGCTAGGACCACTCCTGAGTGAGTGTTATTATATGGTATACATAAATGAATTTGGGTACTCTCTATGCGAGAGTAACCACTGTAGTTCCATCCTTAGCTGATAAGGACCACTCTCAACAACAGAGTGTTATTTATTGCAAGACCATCCTCAAGAGAGGATACTATCATATACAAGTAAATTTTGGACCTCGTTAGCATATTTAGGAACACTTGGCCTCTTTCATACTATATCATCACTTTCACTAATGATAGTCTCATCATCACTCCCCCTTTCCATGGAGTTTCTATATCAACCTACTCCCCCATTGTCCAAGGAGGGTTCATATCTTCAACTTGTTCTTCTATTCCAAGGAGATTCCATATATTCGACCTGTTCGTCCTTTCCGAAGAGAGTCCATATCTTTGACTTTTTCTTCCCTTTTTCGAAGAGAGTCTATATATTTGAATTTTTCTTCCCTTTTCGAAGAGAGTCCATATCTTATTCATTGTTCCTCCTTACGAGGAAATAGTATCATCATCATTGTTCCTCCTTGCGAGGAAAGTCTGTATCAACATCATTGTTCCTTCTTGCAAGGAAAGTATGTTCAAACTACACCAATATTGTTATGGAGTCTTGGTCAACACATCAACAACTTTCTCATCAGTACCCACATACTAGAGTTTTATATATCCCTTATGTAAAATATCATATTTCTATGTGCTTTCATTTTTCATGGAACACAGGATTCTCTATCATATTTCTACAACTCTAGTTGTCACATAGAATCACTCTAATATCCAAATCTAGATAAAATAGACCTATCATCAATTTTTGAAGCCATATGGATTCTCAAATAATGGAGCAATTTGTTATGTACTTTGCTTCATCCATGCTGAGAGCATAATTAGATTGTTTCTTATTCAACCATGAGATCATGGCAAATCCCAGACAGTATCATCCACCTGAGGTGCCCTTTCTATCTGCAGAACTTCCTTCCCAATCTAAATCTATATATCCATACAATCTGTAGTCATGATCTCTATCATAGTATAGTCCAAATTCTATCATACCCTTTAGGTACCTCATCACATGCTTTGAAGCTTTCAGGTGAACCCATCTAGTTTTAAATAGATATTGAATTAAGGTGTTCACAACAAATCATATATCTGGCCATGTATTCATCAGATACATAAATGACCCAATAATTGTCTGTATTGAGTCGCATCCACTAACTCTGATGATTCATTAGATAACATTTTTAGGTGGGTATCCATGGGTGTGGCCATGGATTTACAATCCAACATATCAAATATTCTTAATATTTCTACTGCATACTTTCCCTGCTTCATAAATCTTCCTTCTAGTCTCTTCCACACTTTCAACTCAAGAAAATAGTACATCAATCCAAGATATTTCATCTTGAATTCTCCAGCTAGCTTCTTCTTGATTTCCATGATCTATTTCTCCTTTCCTGTCAGAAATAGATCATCCACATACAATAATAGTATGAAAGGTTCATCATCCATAACCTTGATGTAAATGTTAGGATCAACTCTACTTGTGGTAAATCCCAAGCTTGTCAAGAATCTATCTATTCTTCCATACCAAGCTCTAAGAGCTTGCTTCAGTCCATACAAAGCCTTTTTTAACTTTCATGCATGAGTCACTCTGTCTTGGAATTCAAATACTTGTTGTTGTTCGATTTAAACCTCTTCCTCAATCATGCCATAAAGGAAATCTTTCTTTACATCCATCTGGTGCAGATCACACTTCATAATTAAAGCAAGTTCCATGATGGTTCTAATGGGAGTGTACTCTAGCCACAAATATTACCTTTTATTTTTCAATACTTCCATCAACATAATGTTTTATATTGTATATCCACTTGGAAGATACCAAACTCTTGCTTTCTAGTTTGGGTACTATGTCCCAAACATTATTCTCCATTAATGACTGGCATTCTTCCATCATTTCTTCTACCATGAGTTCATTCTGTCAGGTCATCAACATATCCCAGTCTTCCACATTCAACCTTGAAGGCTAGAACCCACTTTACTGTTGGTAAAGCCTTAGTCCATCAGGGAGTTGTCCATCCTATCATACCATGTCGAACTCAAATATCTTATGCAGTCACTCCCCCTAAAGTAGAGCATCATCGTCCCTCTACATTATGTACTAGAATGATAGGTAGCATCCTATGCTACTAATATTCTATGTATCCAACTTTGTTTACTAGATACCAATATCCCTTTATATTGAACTTTGTTGAAAAGTTCCTCTTTGCACCCATCTGTGAGCTTGTTATCTTCTATAGGCTTCCATATTCAACCTTGTAGTAAAGGTTAAGATATTCATCACTCTAGGTAATCTTAAAGCTCCTTATGTAACTAGATGTGATTATTTATGGGTGCCTTCTGATCTCACACAAAGTCTTTTATGCACATGTGGTTCTTTGGTCGATATATAATTCTACTTTACTGGAGAAGTGTTTTTGGTCAATAGAGTATGTTATGCCATAGTCTATTCCCTCTCTCTGAGACAAACAACATACCTTAATTTGTATACTTTCTCTTGTAGATCCATATGGAAGACTCTACGAACCTCCCTTCAGGTCTCAGAACCATATCCTAGATAACATTCCCCATGATCAACTATTATTCTTTGATCATATCTTCTTCCATAGATGGAAGGGTATGTATCAATGATGTCAATCAATTGTGCCACATAACAAGAGTGTATATGAGGCATCTTACTTTAGTTTGGAAGTGTCTACTTACTTTTCTTCATTTTGAATTATCTATCATGCCCAATATGGTGTTCAACTCTTGAGGTGGATATACCGCTTTCTTATATTCTTTTGAAGCTCTTTCTTTTTCCATGGTGTCTCTGACCCTGGGAGATTCAAGTTCATCTTCATGTATGTTTATTGGAGTGAATCTTGAATTGTCATCACTTGTTCTTTGGAACAAGTCTCATCCTTTTCTTTTAGGATATTTTATGTGATCTTTCCTACAATTCAAATGCACCAGTTCCATGGTAAGAAACATTTCATATATAGAATGAAATTTTTTTTGGCATGACGATAAAATCATGAAACTATTTTATTCAATACAACATTCATCAATATCTCATGGAAAATTTATAGATGCCTTCCATCTCTACCATAACAGCATTGAGATTGTGCACTAATCCAATATGTCAGTAAATAGGTTTCATTCTAGATAAGTAGCAATGAAGAGTTGTATAGTACCATGGGATACTTACCCATAACATGCATCTTAGTAGTATACTGTCATTAATGCAAACATTATATCATGCATAATACACATCATATATAGGAAAGAAAATTCAAAAAATTATCTTTGCTTGTTTAATATATTCTTTATTCTGATTTTTCTTCATCTCCTTTTGGATCTGCAACTTCTTCTTTGATCAATGAGATTGCTTCAATCTTATGCTTTCTTGAAATATTTTCTAGAATGTTGATTCTGGTGGACCTAGGGTTTGACAGAAAAACCCTAATTTTTAAACTTAGGTATCTTTAAGATTTGATTATATAGAAATATATGCCTCGTCAAGATGAGATGAGAAGCATACTCATTTTCCCAAAATTGTGATCAGAACTGGAAAATATCTTATGCCCTAGTTTTCTTCAATTTCTTCTATAGAATTTTCTGATCTTGTTTTTGTCGCATCTCAGAAATTACTTCTCCTATGAGTTTTATGCTTTGTACTAAGGTATCATGGTATGTCTTATTTCCAACCCCATAGGTTAGAGAATATTTGGTTTCACCAATTGAGACTTATGCGAATTTCTGTAAGGTGATTTATTTTAGGACCGTTCAGCATAAAGAACTTGTAATTACTTCCATGTGTCATTTTATCACCTTCAGGGTATGAAAATTTTACCACATAAACTAAATTTTGTTCCATATCTATAAAATCTTGTGAAATTTCATTTGGACCTTCCTATCCTGAGATATAGTAATTCTCCCAAGGTCACCGATTTAAGGATGAATCCTGGGAGAGGTTAAAACCTTGAGTTGTAGGAATCATATCTCCTATATTATACTGAATCTAAGGTTGAAACTTTTACAAAGGGTACAAAAATATTTCTTCTTTGTCCTGTAAAAGTTTCAATTCTCGATCCTTCTCTATTATCAAGCTATATAGAAAGTACTAACATGACTATTTTTAGTCTTCCAGGATTTTCAAGCATGAAACCGTAATCTTGAATAGTTGTAGTTATTGCATTGTTTCGACTGCACAACGAGTTATTTTAGGGTGGCTCTGATACCATGTTAATTTTTTAATGGTTATACAAGATATGATAACATTTAGCATTATAACATCACAACCATATGCAAAAGGATCACTGAAAGACAGACAAGCATAGCCCCATAAAACACCAAAAAGATTTATCCTAGGAAACCCTCATAGGTAAGAAACCCCAACAAAACTTTCTCTGTATAAGATATATCAAAAGTACAAGACAAGACCCCAGATAGGTGCACCTTCCTCCAACACACACACACACACACACACATATCATATGCGCTATCCATGAGTGAGTGTGTGTTCAAATGAGGAACACAACTCCTGTATTTATACTCTTTTTGTCACTTGACTTTTAACGTAACAAGTCGGCCCCACTTAACTGACTGGTTTGACATCACTTAGGAATACTCAATTTTATATTATATTATATTCATTAGGGTACTATTGACCCAACTTACAATGGAGGATTTACCTCATGAATCTTTTATGACCAAATACAATAGTAACATCCTGACAGAGGAATAATAACATCTCCCTTGTGGTACATCAGTAAAATACATTTAGAATATCCTTTGAAGTTACAATATTCAACATTGATAAGCAAGAAAAATCTCCTGGAAATAAGACAAAGAAATAAGAATAGGATAATGGTACCAAATTACCAAAGGATGTTGAGAAAATATTAAACATATATATAAATGAAGAGGAGATGACTATGACCATTAAATCCATCAAATATAGTTTGAAATTTTCTTATCTATGTTGTTATCCCGGATCTTCGGTCAACACACTAAGGTCCATTGCATTTTTGGGTGTTGCAATAAGGTGTGAACTTGTTATTGTTGATATCTGTAATTGTTCTAGTACATGGACATAAGAAGAAATGCTTACATTGTTGTACTACTTATAAACAAATGAAATAGCTTGTACTTGTATTTTTTTAGCTAATATGGAAAACTCATGTATGGTTTCTAACAAGGGAATTTATAGATATTTCTCAATGGACTTATCTATAGGATTATTTTTTATACAGTATTAGAGAATTGGATTGGATCGGGATAATTTGTCTACTTTTCAAATGAATATGGATTGGAAGGATGAGAACCTACTACTGAATGATTTACATATGTCGAAAGTTCCTAATGATATTTTGAGAAACCATGTTTTTGAAAAATAATAGACATAAGATTTTTGGGATCACCTGGTTTCCAAATTGGTCTCTTCTCAAGGTACAACTCTTACGTTCTATGTTGGAGGTAGAGTTCTTATTTTGTTGATCATATTGCTAGGTAAAATAATTATTTCTATTATGGAGGCAGTATATAAAGAGTTGTTTATGAACAGTTTCTATCATGAGTTGGTCCATATAAAACAAGGTATTTGTATTAACGTTTTTAAATTTCATATTTCATCGTATTCTAATTTTCGATCACTTAGGTTCAATAACTTATTCAAATTCCTTTTCTATTAAATATTTAAATAAAGAGGACACTAAGATATCATACAATAATATTATAATATCTGATGATGACATTGAATGTGATGGAAAATCCACAAAGAACTACCATACTAGGGGACAAGATGGATAAGATGTACAAGATATACAATATGGACAAGAAGGGTCTTAAAAAAAATAATGTGATAATTTTTTTCAATGATATTGGTTAAATAATCTAAATTATGAATGGAGATAATGACCTTGAATACATGCAAAAATTTATAAAAAATGCATACCTGCAAATTTCCATATCAATACGAATGGATTGTCCCTGAACATGTGGATCATCCAAAACGAGAGAATATATTGATGATGTCACGTCCCCACCCCTCTACTTGACGGAGAGGACATGACTAACAGCTAACTATCTAGGAAAACTAGCCCCATGAACATAAAAATAAAATGCATTGAACTTAAATATACACAGATGCATAAATGACTATCAAACAGTGGAAGCAATTTCATTCATTCACATCATTTAGCATGTTCATATGGATTTATAAAAGAAACACAGTTGCAAGGATTTAAACACACGAATACTTATCTTATAAGAATCTTATCCTGCAACCAGCTACATCGCTGCAACGTTCCACCCAACCATAGGCTCGTGTTCTCATCAACCTCTCAACAACACTGCCACCCCCAAGCTGGGCATGATTCCACAGGGAATAAGGGGAAACTAGCAGGATCACATGTAGCAAAGGATACAAAACTTAGCCAAGCAAACACAGTTAGGTTTATCAGGCTAGCATGGAGTTGGAAAGGTTTGCTGCTAAGATAGTGAGCTCAATCCAAGAGCTAGGGACACCTGCACCATAACTATACTGACTTATAAAACATCCACACACACCCAACACAAGGAAGCATCCCCTTCTCTACTACACAGTCCCTCGGGCTATGCCTTCCCTTCCAGTGTTATTCAGGGGGTGTAAAGAAGAACACTAGCCCTCTCGCTCTGTCTGTTAGGATCCTACACACACTACATTTTTCAAGCAAGCTTATACCCCATTTCCACTCCCAATTCAATTCAGGCGAAGGCCAAAATATGCACCCACAACACAAAACGATTTTTGGGTTGGAAGAAAAGCAGTTCCAGCATCAAAATGAATTTCTAGAATGGGTAAAAATGGCCCTTTAGCAGCAATTCGATTTCCAGAGATGTTTTGGCCCTAACGTGGCCAAAAAAGCCTCAGTAAAACCCAAAATCGTGGGTCTCCTCTCCCACTTTCTAGCATTTCCAAAAAAATGATTTCCAACTTGAAAAAAATGGAGAAAAATGTAGCAAAACATGGGGAAGGAAACTCAACCACTGATAATCACCAAAAACAATTTCTCAGCCTGAGCAAAGTGAGGTAACAACCAAAAACATGAATGATTTCACACACAACAAGTTCTAGATGCCTGAGAGACCTCACGTGAAGGAAAAATGGGTGAGGAAAACATGCCAACGTGAAAGCATGGTAGAATGGCCTACGTTTTTGGGTTTTTGCTTGCCTAAGGAGTCAAAATGCATTTCCCAAAAACTGATGGCTTCTCCAATTCGAATTTGGGTTGTCATACCTTACCCATCCCATGCAATAACCAACCCAACCAATTTATGGCAGTAATAAATGATTGGGTGAATGAGACAAGAAAGGTAGTTGACAGTTGATGGGTTCTCCATCTGACATTTGCCATTTCCCCATTGGCCCCAAAGGTTTGAATATTCCCCCCCCTTATCCTTACGAAATCATGCCCCTTCTCATTATTGTTGCATTGACATGGTTGTGGGTTTTTAATTAATTGGATATTTACAGGATGATTTAAAATCATAATGTGCATGGCTAGCACAAAATACCATCGGCATCAATTGAATCACCGAATCATAAAAACGATAATCCATGGTGGGGATTTTTTCCTTTATCTCCACACCACTATTAATTAAAATATATATACATCATATACATTTAATGCAAACAAGGTCAAAACTGGGGTGTTATAGACGATGTTTTTGGATATTATCCAACCAAGCAAATTATAGATTAAAGACTTGGATAATAATGAACTAGGGGGGGGACTTCGTGGAAAAACAGGCTATCTTCAACATTCTTACTCATCACTCAAATGTTAGTCGGTCATTAACATGTAAGAGATAAATTCTATTTGTACCCAATTTGGTGAAACAAATTTATAGCAAAATATATTATGACAATAAATATTTATGTGTAGCTCCCCATACAAAATTGTTATTGATATTAGAAATGGAAGGTTTCCAATGTCACAAGAAAGTCACAGAAAATGCCACCAAAAAAGATTAAAAAAAGGGGGAATCCAAAAGTACTGATGGAGACAAAAAACATAGCTTTAGTAAAATACACGAATCAACTAATATCATAACCTTCATTTCCTCCTAGAATGACAACCATTAAACGTAACCTATCATTGCCTCTTTCAAGAACAGGAAACAATGGATGTAACCTATGGGGATTTTAATCTTGCATGGTTTTGATAAATTACTTGAATCAATTGATATAAGAACCTTCATTGCCTCCTAGAGTGAAAACCATTACATGTAACCTATCATTTCCTCTTTCAAGAGTGGTAAACATTAGGTGTAATCTATGGATATTTTAAATTATTTAATGTGTTTTCTATTTGTTTCGGTGGAATTGGTATTTTCATCTGAATCTAACGTATTATTAGATAAGTGTGATGCTTTTATTAAATCATTTGAATATGATAAATTTTGGGTGATGTTTGTATCAAAATTTGGAATTTAAAATATTCATTTACAACTGCATGTTTATGATCATTAACTTGAAGAACAAAGTGTTTTTGTTTTGGTTATATATATAATCACGATTTTTGTATGTTGTCTAGATATCATCGCAAAATAAACTATTGGTCCTAGGAGTAGAAGGATTTCTCTTTGGAGTTTGGATGTTATCCAACAGAGGTGAATTTTCCAAACATCCTCACTTTTTCCATAATTGCTATCATTAT
This sequence comes from Pseudotsuga menziesii, assembly GCA_001517045.1. Taxonomy (NCBI): domain Eukaryota; kingdom Viridiplantae; phylum Streptophyta; class Pinopsida; order Pinales; family Pinaceae; genus Pseudotsuga; species Pseudotsuga menziesii. The sequence goes on from LPNX010670401.1 coordinate 172,280, forward strand.
TATGCACGAATGTTCAATCCTGATATTATCAATGTTAGAAGAGAACAATTTGACATTGCTTTGTGGTTTTCCTCACTTGACAACATGAAAATTAAAAAATTCCTCGATAGATTTGAATGGTTGAAAAATGAGGACTTTGTATTTTTGGGGGTTGAGAGCAATGTAAACATAGTATGATTTATAATTCCTCTATGTTTTCATATTATAATGTTGGTGAATTATTGCACATATACAAAAGACGTTCAAGAATGTACTTATGATATATATATATAATTGGACATGTTTTTAATAGATCAAGGGAAATATCATTCATAAGATAATCGCAATCAAAACTGCCAAAGAATGCCAACTAGTTGGGCATTTCATGGTTCATGAGAGAGTGAAATAACTATAAAGATAATGTTTTGTTATCTATTGAATCATCTCAAGCCTCATTAAAAAATGTGGACTGGTTAAAATCATTCAAATTCATTTGATCGTCAAATTATATATACAACAATTCATTTACTAATTTGCACAATTTGAAAACTTTGACAAATTGATGTAAACTTCTTTGGTTTATTTATCGTGGACAATTCTCGTATTATTTATGGACATTATTAGAAAAAATGGGATTGGAAAGAGAACAATTTAGAGTAATATTAACACAAGATGATTGTTCTTGCATAGCTCGAGAGGGTTATCATGGTGATGGGAATCCTTATGTATTTATGAAACCTTTAACTAAAGTTGGTTTTAGGCAGGGAAAATTGTAAGAAACCCCCATAAATTTATATATATAATAAATAGGTGAATCCCCATGATACATGAGAAAGGGAGAAGGCTATTTTATCAATAATATAATATGTGTATATAATTTTTTGGCAAATATTTCATGGAATTATAAAATCTTGTAAAATATTGACGAATATTTTACAAAATTATAAAATCTTGTGAAATAATGATGAATCTTTCATAAAATTATAAAACCTTTTATAATATTTAGCAAATATTTCACATAATTAAAAATCTTGTAAATTTTGGTGAATTTTTCATTGAAAGATAAAAGCTTAAGTCTTAACAAAATTTGAATTAATAAAATTACTTATATTATGTTTTATTTACTTTAGATTTTTCACATACTCTTGCACTAGAACACCTTGTAAAGAAAATCCAATTTCCAAGCTAAATTGTTGACTTTATTCATCACAACTACTTGTATACTACTAAGTTCAAACCTTCTTCGAGATAAAATGGAGAGATGATTTCATAAATATTTGCAATTTATAGTAGAACGTTTTATCAAAATGTGAAGCTCATTTATCATACTACACTCAATGTACAGTCATTTTTCACAAAATATGTTGGGCCCAATCATCCCCCTTAATCTAAAAATATAGCTACAATAAAAATGGATGTTTGAAGCACTACTCAAAATAAAATGCTTGATCAATGCTCTCAAAAAACTTCAATGGATGGTTCCATAGCATCCACATTGACATTAACATCTTTCTAGCAAAGATGTCCCCATTTTCTAGCACAACCTACCATCAAGGTGAATAAGTTGTATAAGAGAAAGATAATAAGGTACCTCTCACAAAACATTAAAATGAAAAATAATACTTTTTTTTAGTTTAGAAACATTCCATAAAATACAAATTTTCACCTTTATGTATGATTCACAATTGGGAAATTTTAGAAACACGTACCTCAACTTATTCTTTCAACCTTTATTTGAAAATATGGCCAGAATCCTAGAGGCTACATGTAATTATATTTTAGTCATGAAATCAACAATAAAATTTCCTTAGATGGATTTCGGTCTCAATTCCAATAGGTCTCCTATGATGAATGCATAGGAATCTAGTAAGCCAGTGCATAGATCATTTTTCTCTTCACTTAGCAACTCAGATCTCATTCCATTTCTAAAAACCAACATGTATTTTCAAAGAAAATATAAAATAAACATAGTAGATTCTAAAATTTTAGTGGTGAAGATGCTTAAGTCATGCAACAAAGTGAAAGGAAATACAAGCATCTTTCTTCGAAACATTAAATATTTAAGGAGAAAAATAATAATTAAAAAAAAAATTGAATGCTACAAAGCGCTGCAAAGGCCTCAGATCACAATCAAGTATCAAGGGAATAAAAATAAATTTAACCAAAATAAACACAAACTTTCAAATTTGCAAAAATTGCTCCAAATGCAAGAAACAACAAACCATTAATATCTTCCAAGATATCAAAGTTAAAAAGTTTTAACTTTTGACTCAGCCCATTCTTGCTAAGAGGAAGTATTGTTAAATTCATTATTTGACCTTTAATAATAGGAAACTATATATAAATAGATAGGTTCCAACTTCATTTCCTGTCAAATATAAGAAAAAACAATGTGTTAGTTAACTATGAAAACATCAAACTTCAAATAGATTGCATCAAGGAAATGTAGCTCCAATATTATTATATTTAATACGAAGTATAGACTATAGAACCTATTTTTACCTAAAATACAAGTTCAATTTTATATATGGTAATCCTTCTCCTGTCAAGAATTTTGTTTTTCCAACCTACTCCAAAAAAGAGGAACATCAAAGTTAAACTAACAATAATCACATGATATATTAAATTGCATTCATTATTTATATACTACCAATGTATATTAATTTAGATAATATCTTGTGGGATATCAAATTCCCAATTCCCATGTCGACCCTCACTTTCTTCATTTTGAAAATGAACTTCTGTAGATGAAATATCATTATGAGCCTCCAAAACATTATGTTATGCATCAAGTTTGTTAGAATAATCCGCCGGGATTATTGTAAATAAATAATAAATAGGAATATGAATAGATAGGAAGGTGAAAAGGCTGGTTCTCAACCACCACATTGTAATGTATAAATAAATGTTTCAGCCATGAATAGAATTGAATCAGGAGTTATACCTAACAAGTGGTATCAGAGCGCTGCCATAACTCCTACCTGTTGCCAGTCTGCCCATTCTTGGCATTCTGCTTGCCAGTCCATTGCCAGACTGCTCCATCAGTCTGCCAGTCGAGTCGCATGCATTGTCTGCATTACAATTCCTTCATGATTGAGGTTGTGTGCTGCAAACCCTAATCTGGATGCATTTTGTATGTGTATTATTCTGCTCTTTGGTGTTGTGTTGGAGACTCACGCATATCCTGAGTGAGGAGTCTATACATTGTGTTGTATATGCCACTTACTGTTTATTAGGATTTTCTTTCACGCCCCCTTGTCTTAGAACCAGAGTTTGGAGCTTCGGCGATCTCTGGGCTCTGGATGTTGCTACAGCAGCATAGAAGCAGTATTATTATTATTACTGCGTTGAAAGACTGCTGCGTGACCCTAAGTCTGGTGATTATTCTGTGTGCATGCGTTATTGAGACGTTTTACCAGTCCATTGTCATAAACCCTAATTTGCGTGAGTCCTAATCCTTTTTGTGTTCGTGACCTATCAATCTATGCATCTCCTTCATGGTATCTTGGAGGATACAAATCATTGAGTTATATTGTGATATCTCCATTGATAAGGCTGAGCTAAGATTGTGCATTGCTACCGTGAAGTTACCTGCGTAGAGTATTGCCGCGATCTGTTTGGTGTAGATGCTGAATATTGGAGTTTGAAGGCTCACTCCTTTAATGCTGTGTGAAGGCACTCTTGCTGGCTGCGTTAACAATCTTTTGATGCTATGTGGAGCTGCGTGGAGTATGCTGCGTGGAGTATGATCCTGAAGGCTGTTGTCATTTGATGCTTGTGTGAAGGTAAAAGTTGTACAATTTTTGCTATGTTGGGGACTGCATTTCTTAATCTAATCAATTGAATGGAGCTTGTCGTGAATCGCGTGGAGCCTGTCTGAGTTCTTTATGACTTTCAAAACAAAAAAAACCCTAGTTTATGCTGCGAGCTATGAGTTGTATGCTGCATGGAGAAGACTGGGTTGAGATAAGTGAGACTGATATATATCTGTGCACTATTGGAGACTGCGCACAAGCCGATATGTTTCAAATTTTATAGCTGGAAACGTGTTTTGAACTTGCACATGATTACCATTTAGCATATCATGTCTCTCTATGTATTGTAGAGCAGTAATGTTTCTGTCCTAAGTTTTTGGCCTTTGATAGATTTAGAGTTTAAAAGTTGGATGTTGATTTTGCTTTGTAAAATATGGCAATGCATCTGCAATACATTTTAAAATCTGATTGATATTAAGAAGAAAAAGAAGACTGAGCACTATTGTTGACAGTGTCGATTCCAGTTTTTTCAGCAGAGTGAAGACCGGTGGAGACCGTTGGAGACTCAAGTTTTTTTCTCCAGAGCAGAATGTTCTGCTATGTAGTTGACTTAATGGAGAAATAATTTGCTACGTATGAGCTCAAGCTATATATAAAGAAGCCTGTGTATGACTGACAGTGATATATTTGCTATAAAATTGCATTGTATTCACCTTGGTAGAGACTGTAGACCTGCAAGGTTATTATTTTTTATTTCTCTTTAAAAATTACTCTAACAATTGTAAAAATGCAATCTATAGCATCTATAGTCGGTGCCACTCTCACTGGAAAAGGCACCTATTCAGAATGGTGGAGGAAGATCAAATCTACCTTCATCTACAATGACCTTTGGGATGGCATTTGTGAAGGCACCACAATAGAGACAGCAGCCGGAAAGACCATAACCAGAGACCCTGAACCTCCAGAATCCAAGAAAGAGAAGGCCATTTGGAGAACAAAAGACAAGAAATCCTTAGCTGTAATCACTGCCACTGTTAGTGAAGAGGTGAGCCAGCACATATTGCCTGCAACATCATGTTTTGAAGCATTAAAAACATTAAAAGAACTGTATGATTCACACAGTGAAATGGAAGTTATTCAACTAATGTTAAAATTATTCAGTCTTGAAGTAAAAGACAATGATCCTATGTTAGTTGCCTCTGAAATCAAAGCCATCATGCACAAGATTCAAGCCTCTGGTATGAAACCAGATCTTCCTCTTGCAGCATTTGTAAAATCTTTGTATCCTACTCACTCCAACTATCTTGAGTCATTGCAAGCTAGTGACAAGTTCAAATCACTAACATTTGACACCCTGGTAGAAAAGATAGCTGACAGAGAGAAAGCCTTTGGTAAGAAGACAACCGAGCCTACTGGAGAATCACTTTGCTTTGCTCAAAAAGAAAAGAACCACACCAAAGACCAATCCAAAGATCATCCCAAAGGAGAAAGCAGCAAGAGAGGCAGAGGAAGAAGAAGCTTCAGAGGCAGAGGGGGAAGAAATAACTTCACCCAAAGATCAGATTTGTAGTGCAAGCGTTGTGGAAAGACTGGGCACACATCAGATCAGTGTTGGGCTTCATGGGACTCCATCAAAGACAAGCACAACCAAAAGAAAGATGATAATAAACATCAAGATGCCAGTAAATCTTCTGATTCTGCTCATTGTATTGTTGCAAATTGTAATCTTGGATTTAATGAAATGACTTCTCTTTCATCTTACAAAGATTGTTGGCTACTTGATACTGGTGCAACATCACATATGACATTTATAAAAGACTGTTTTGAAGAACTGAATGAAACAATAGATGGCATAGTTTACTTTGCAGATAAGTCAAGTATTAAACCAAAGGGAATGGGCACCATTCGACTGAAGATGCCTGGATTCCCTGATTTCTTGTTGAAGAACGTTCTTTATCTTCCAGAGTTGCAGAGAATCTTGCTGTCCTTGGTGGAGATTCGACAGCAAGGCCATTCCATCCACATGTTTGATGGAATCATTGAAATAAGAAAGTCCTCTGACAACCAAGTCATCATGACTGGATACGAAGATGGAAAGCTGTTGAAGCTCAAGGGTTCATCCGCAAGATTTCAGAACTATGCCTACCTCTCTCAGCATGGAGAAGGTAATATGTCATCTAGCTCATTGTGGCATGCAAGATTTGGTCATCTAAATTATAACAGTCTTCGATTGTTGAGAAAGAATGGTGTATTTGGCTTGCCCACCATTCCTAAAGAGAAGAATAAATGTGATGCATGTATATTAGGGAAACATAGTAAGCTTCCATTCCATGAATCTAATTTCATAGCAAGTAGGAAATTAGAACTAGTGCATTCTGATTTATGTGGCCCAATGCCAACTCCTTTAGCAAATGGGAATAAGTATTTTATGAAATTTGTTGATGACTACTCACGAATGTGCTGGATTTACTGTTTAAAGACAAAATCAGAAGCATTTCAAACATTCAAAGACTTTCATGCATTGATTGAAAAACAAGCACAATAAAAAATTGGTACACTTCGTACTGATAATGGGAAATAATACACTTCAAATGCTTTTGAAAATTATCTTCTCCAACATGGAATTGCACATCAGATTACCGTTCCCTACAATCCTCAACAAAACGGGGTAGCAGAAAGAATGAATAGAACCATAATGAATATGGTTCGCTCTATGATGTTTTTCAAGAATGTAAAACTAATGTTTTGGGGTGATGCAGTAAAATGTGCAGCATATTTGAGAAATAGAAGTCCATCAAATGCACTTGATAACAAGATTCCACATGAAATGTGGTTTGGCCATCTCCCTTTAGTTAGGCATCTCAGATTTTTTGGTTCCACCTGTTATGCCTTGATTCCAAAGGAGCAAAGAAACAAGCTTGGTGCTCAAAGCAGAAGATGCATTTTCCTGGGGTACGAAGAATGCTCCAAGGCATACCGTTTGTATGATGAGGTAAACAAGAAATTTGTTATTTCCAGAGATGTCATTTTTCTTGAAACTAATAAAAATGACTAGTCCATTGAGAGACAGCTTGATCATCTGGAAAATTATCCTCATCCAAAGAAATATTATGAAAATGAATATGAAATTACAAATCTTGAAGGGGGGATTCCTATTCTGGATCAACCTTTGGAATTTCCATATGAAGCACCAACTCCCCCGCATGAAGAGGTTCCCGCTACTTCACTTGAACAAGAGGTTCAACTGGATGATGTGATTGAGAGAATTGAAAGACTCTCAATCAATGATGAAGCTCCACCAGCTGATCAACCAGGACCATCATGGAAGATTCCTAAATGGGCCACAAAGACACTTGAAAGTGTCCATCCAGATGAAGTTGGAAAGACGGGAACGAGAAGTTCGAAAAGACATGAAGATGGAGGAGGAGAAAATAATTCAAGTGATGACATGGATGTATCATTTGATTGTGAATTTAATTTATCTGCTAAATTTGAACCAACTTCCTTTGAAGAAGCTTCTACTCGAGTTGAGTGGAAAGAAGCTATGCAAAATGAGTATGATGCACTCATGAAGAATGGAACTTGGAAGCTGGTTGACCCTCCAGTTGGAACCAAACCAATTGGCTGCAAGTGGGTGTACAAGAACAAATACAAATCAAATGGCTCACTTGAAAAGCACAAAGCGAGGCTTGTAGCAAAAGGCTATGCACAGAAAGAAGGAATTGACTATGAAGAAACATTTTCTCCTACATCAAAATGGGCTATCATTCGTACCTTACTCTCTTTAGCTGCTCAGAAAGGGTGGAAAGTTCATCAAATGGATGTGAAGACTGCTTTCTTGAATGGAGACTTGAAAGAGAATGTCTTC